>OX297853.1:127173790-127369468 GCA_946477585.1 Cheilosia urbana | reverse complement strand
AAGTATTCAAAAAGGGGGACAAATATTTTCATGTTAGTTTTTTCTTTCGCTTCGCACATTTTATCAAAGTAAATTTTGATTTTAAAACAAAAACTGAAAGAGAGACAGATGACAGTACAAAACAAAAACTTACAAGAGAACAACTTTAGCACGTGATGTGAGATGTATGTAGTTCGTGAGTGGATGCATTCAGCTTTGAAAGTGTTCTTGCACTTTTAAATTGATGTGTCAACCGATAATCTTGTTAAAAATATTAAAAGAAAGTATTTTCAAAGTTTTTAATTTTGACTTAACAAGGGGGACAGTGGTTTGTACTAGGGGGGACAAACAGCATTTTTGTATGAAAAAGGGGGACTGTCCCCCCTAAAGGGGGACGTCTGGCATCCCTAGCTTTCGTGCACAGCTTTTATTTGCACGAGTATCGATGAAATACATTGTGTATTTGACTTATGAATGACGCTTTACGGAAACAGAACAGAACAGATGCAAAAGAAGAGAAAATGAATACAGCCCGTGCACAGAAAACCTTCGCACGAGTTCACTACAAGTTCATAAAGCGATTTAAGTACGGCCGGCGCCGGCGGCGGCGTGCGGCCGACGAATGACGATGGGGATGAATACTGGAGAAATCTTGTAGAGGGATATAGTTTGGAGTTGGATGAATTTATTTGATAAAATCGACAGAATGGTGCACAGCGAGTTCTTGTACGAGTTAATTTTTTTTTCTCAGCGGTGAAGGAATTTTGAAAGAAGATTTATAATTTATAAAGGATGAATATGAATAGGTATGGTGTAGGCTGTAGCTGTTGGCTGTGTTATGGAGGTTTTATGGGTTATGGAATTGTGCGTATCATTATTTGTGTGTTATTATTATTACACAGTGTTTGATGAGGGACTTATTTTCGTTAGATCAGGGTGTGCAATGCACACCTTGCACACCCTGACGAGACGCCACTGGTATCTATATATGAATTTATATTCGTGTTTTATGTGTAAGGGGGTTGATCGCTTTTGAAAAAAATTCTCAAACATTTCCCATGGTATTAGAGGGCACAATGGCATGCTTTAAACTGAAAAACGAGTCTGTGATGGTTGTAAAAGCATGCATAGTTCCTGTTATGGCAGATGAACACTTTTCCTACTTCAACATGTTAGGAACTCAGTTCAATACAAATGACACATAATATCGTCGGTATGCTGCAAAAAGAGCTCAAGTCACATAATTGTGTTTCTGAGTTATTGAAGATTTAAAGCTTATGGCCCCTGAAAAAATCATTAAGTTGTTAAGATTTGAAAATCGATTTTAAAATCTGTTAGTGAAAGCATTTATTATTGAGACGAAACTAACAAATTTAATTCAATGTAATTTATTAAATTTTTTTTTAAACAAAAATAAAATGAAACTTGGACATAGACCTTTTTTGCGTTAAAAAATATTTTTTTATGGACATGAGTTTTTTTATGAAAATTTTATTTTTAATTTATGAATCTTGATTTGATTCCGAATCATCATTTATATCAGGTTCTGGGGCCTTATTTCTGGTGGTTTTGCTTGTTTTCAAGCCATCGTACCAGATATGAAACTCTTCCGCGATTGCTCCTGACTTGCAAAGATTAAGTAAATCTTTTTTCTTTTCAAAACTGATAGGAAGGCTGCTTTTATACCCCTTTTTGATGTGAACTTTTTTCAAGTCTATGGGCTGACCTTTACCAGAAACACGTATTTTCTTTTCAGTGAGTGTTCCTGCGGTAAATTTTTGGGGTGCTTCCATAATAATGGCCGTTTCTTCATCATCATTATCGCTTAATTGGTTGTTTTTTTGGGGAACATAATCAAGGTCATCGTCGTCGCCTGAAAAATCTTGTTCAAGGCCTGATTCATCCCATTCTCTTTCCAAGTGTTGTTTACTTATTTTAGCAATTGATTCTTGAATATATAAACACAAAATACACTCAAATTTAAGACCTACATCATAAAATGATTTGTAAAAGTCAGGAAGTACCATTTGATTCCGTGGAATTTGCTTTTGAAGCTGTTGAAGTACTGGGATTGCACACATCTATATTACAATTTTTATTCTTATGTCCTAAATGTATTTTGGCATTAAGTTAAAAAAACATTTTTGGTCAAGCTATAATGAAACAAAATGATTACCTTTTTCTAATGCAAGTTGTAGAAGAACAGCACTTCGGCTTGAGGAATTCATTTTTTTAAAGATAAGTTAAAAGCACAACCTATTCACATTAACAACTCTCAATAATGATCATTTATCTAACGTACATTCAAAACAAATCATAGCAAAGGAATAGGGAATTCCCCTTATAACAATTTTTTAAGTAGGCTATAAAATAATTTTTTTTCTGGTTTTTGTATTTTAATTGAATTTGAGGACTTGAGCTTTTTTTGCAGCAAAAATAGAGAAAGTAGCCAAAAAGATTTGTGCAAAAAAGATTCAGGTCCACTTGGGTCTTTCTTGCTCCACACATTTGGGTGTTTTGGACATAGAATGAACTGTTTTGATACAATAAAACTACAAAACAACTTTAAACGGACATGGGATATTTTTGCAGGGATAGATTATGACTTTTGGGACATTTTTGCATTATTAAGTCCATTTTACAAAAATGTGGACTTGAGCTCTTTTTGCAGCACACCGACGATATCCTCTTCTATCTATCTATCTATATATATAATTCTTTCGGGGTGAAACTCGATGATGTTATAACTCAATAACCCCAGGGACGATTTTCATGATTCTTTTTTGGTTTTGTTCGTATTACTGTATATCAGGTTTAGGAAGAGAGAAACTTCCGGAAAATCGCCGTGTGGTCCTGATTTGGTATCCAATAATTAACTCTATTAAATATTTATTTTGACTTTTCTATCTCAAAAATTAATTAGAAAACTACCAGCCTTCTACATGCGGATTTTTTTTTTCCAAAAGTAGATTGATAAAATCGAGATAAAATTAATGTATTATAGGTCAACAGTGATGGTTTGTTTTTGATTTTGTGCATCGCTCCAACATTCTCATTTCTTTTATACAGTTGATAAGGTAAAAATTAAATGTAAAAAGCTTAAACGCGGACAAAATAGTTACTGAAAAGCAGATTTCAGTGATTTTTTGAAAATGCCAAGACGAATGCGCGCATATATTGGCCAATGAAGAATGAACAAGGCAAGCAAGTCAACAAAAGATGTATAAATGAAGCCAAACTGAAGAAGAACGCTAAGACAAGAATCGTCATTTGACAATGCAACAATTATTTAATGCAAACAAGAACAACGCCTTGCTTACGATGCTTAAAATGGCGATGGAGAAAATGAACACAGACAATCGCAGATTTGTCTTCAAACCTGATAATAGAACCGCACTTTGAAAAAATTAGAATGGATAGGAAACGAGTAGTGTACTCCCAATACAAGAAAAAGTATTTAAAATTTAAAATCGCAGACTCTGCTTATTGAGAACGATTTTGCCATTGGCATTTAAACATAAGTCGCAAGGATAATAATCGCTTGATATTTATGGCATTAATCATAGACAAATCATACTGAGACCCCCAACTCACAATCCTCTTGCCGCTGGCCCCCTCAATTTTTGCCAGGAATCCGCCATTTTGTTTTCCTATCCGTGTACGCCAATTCCTATCCGTTTTGCTTTGCCCACAGTGAAATGTAAAAAGATTAGGTGCGAATGTGTTGGTTGAGAGGATTTTTGACATTTGTCAATACGAATTTCTATGCAACAATACTAGCGCATCTAAACTTTTTGGGAGCGTAAAATTTAGCTTGTAGGCAAATAACTGTTAATCGGTCGAAGTTGGGGGTCTCAGTATTGTCTCTGGCATTAATCTTGAATTCCAATTGTTTTTGTGCATGCTCGGAAATATTATTTTCATTACGTTAACGAATTTAGGAGAAACGGAGTTCGCCTGGTCAGGTACTCTATATATAAAATAAAGTCCCATCCGCAAGACCGCCTATAATTCGAGAACAAATTGTCCGATTTCAGCTATATTTCCTTTATTGTGTTTGTCGACGGCTAAGGAAGGTTTATACAGCGAGGAAATTGGAAAATTTTAAATGTAAATTTAGAAAATTCATAGAAATTGATTTTCTTTACAATTTGTACTGGACATTTTTTTTTGTTTCTTTTTTTAATTTTATTTGTAGTATACAGTGAGATCATATTTGTCAAAAATTCTATATATGAATTTAAATATTAAAAAGGTAGATTTTCTTTACGGAAACAAATTCGTTTAGCACGGGCAAAGTCGGGCGGGAACAGCTGGTATGTCATAATTCAGGACTTTTTGTTTGTTTTATTATAATGTACGTAAATTCAATTTTACAATAACAATTACTTAAACTGCCTAAAACTGTAGCTTAGTACGACTGGCTGGGTCGGCGGCCAAAGTAAAAGTGCCAAATCCTAGATGACATTCATGACGTATGGAAGGAAGAGATACAGGGTGTATCAATATCCAAAAGTAGCGACACGAGTCTATTATTTTATAGACAGAGAAGGTGTTCAATAAACACAACTTACTCCGAATTTCACCTACGATAAGCTGATGTCTCTGAGTCTGGGGAAATTCAAGTACAAGGTAGCGAAAAATGAATAACCCTATTTGTTAGATGTTTTAATTTTTGCAAATGACGTCGTACGTAAATCATATTTGACATTTGTGTACTAGAACGCTGCAGTATGAAACAGAAGCACAATAAAGGGCTATATTCCGCAAGAGCGTGAAATAATAATCTCAACAACGAAGAGGAAGATTTTGTGTCGAAAATCATCAATAAGGTGGAGGAGTGATTGGGGGTATTTTTTTTTTTTTTTTTGAGGACTCTATCGGTAATACGGCCACTGTTATTGGTGACCGCTACAGGGCCATGATAAATTACTTTTTAATATCGGAATTGGATGAGCGGAGCTTGGTGAACATGTGGTTTCAACAAGACGGTTTCAACCGCAGATACAGTACGAACCACAATGGATATTATGAGAAAGCCTATTTGACCGCCCCAGACTTCTTTCTTTGGGGCTTCTTGAAGTCGCGGGTTTAAGCCAACAAGCCTCAGACAATGGCAGCGAACAGAATAACGGGCACATATCTGTATCAGAACTGGCGGCGGCTATCTTTTCCACTTAACAGAAAACAATTGTAAAGGTCCAATGAAAGATTTCCATCACTCAAAATCATTTTTTTTTTTAGTAAAAAGTAATTCTAAAACAAAATTGGATGACTCATTTTGAGCCAACCTGTAAAGAAAGAGTAAGAGTAGGAACAGTCGCAATTAGTTGCCAGCGAACATTTTCTGGAAAAAAAAGAAGTAAAAAACGTTCCCCTCTAATATCAACTGGGCACTGGACCTTTCCTAAATGGTACTCCCGCGGTTATTTTTGAAAAGGATTCTCTAACAAATTGCAGTCCCTTTCTTTTTATTTTCCATCCGCCGCTGTCCTCCGATACATTATTATTTTTTTTTAAAGGGTCTATACACAATACACAATACACATACCTACATGTCCCTTTCTCTTAAACCGGACCTTTCCCGACAATAGGTGTTATGAAGATGTCTCGACTTTAGACGACTATTAACCTAAATGGGTCGGCGTAGTGGCTTAGTGGTTAGTGTGTTCGACTACTGAGCGAGGGGTCCCAGGTTCGAATCCCGCAAAAATCAGAAAAATTCCAACTTAGGGTCTTTTTTCCACTGCGCCACCTCTCGCGAACATCTGACAAACATCCGACAGTATAACTGTCTTGAAAGAGCTTCTTAATAAGTCGTTTAGAATCGGCATAAATTTGTAGATCCCTTCCATTCGTTCCGAAAATGAATGAATGAAATGATTGAGAGAAACTAGGTCTAGGGACCCTACAGACCTGTTTATTTATTATTATTTACCAAAATGACAAGAAAGTTAAGGACTTTACTATATTTTTGAAAGCGGAAACGATATGGATACCTAACATTTTTCCGGACTTCTTGTAACATGAGATGACCCATATTGTCTGTGGCAAGCTTGATCATAAGCTTGATCATGATAAGCACACTAAATTTCAAAGCCGGGTCTTTCCCAGGCGTATAGACTGAAAGACTTGTCGTTCGAATGTAGGCCTTACTTGCCATTATAGCCGTTGCATTTAGAGCTTATACGCACTTATTAAGAGTCGCTGTACTAAAGTCTGGAAAGGTCTTCGTTGAATCTCATCCAAGCTCCATCGATACATCCTAAGATGTTTCCTTTAGCTTTCGACGACATTGGACCATGTTTTGCGTTACATCTTTACATGGCTTTCGTAGTCCTACGAAGCAGCTATCGGCAAAAGTGAATCTTCTGTCGATCTTTGACACCTTGAATCGTAAAAGCGGAGCTTATCTAGCCGATGTGTACAGACTACAGATCTTCATCGTGATTGAAATTGAGGGTCCTTATACTCAGTGACAGAATAATACCCAAAGAATAAAGAATAATCTTCTTGGCCTCTTGCAATAGTGTCCTTGACAGCTCGTTGCATTCTCACGATAATGTCCTTATAAGAAGTTCAAAGTGTGCCAAATTGAGCTTCATTAGAAAAGTGCTGCCAATTAAAATCCTTAAAAATAGTAGGGCTGTATAAGTTCGGGACATTCCAGCATCCCACGTACAAATCCGAAATTCATAGTGTCCTTATTTCGTTTGCTGGGGTCGTTAACATTTCCATCATATAGGTATATACAAAGTCGATGCGCAGTTAACCCGATGGACAGCCCCAAACTTATGGAAGATCAGTACGGCGACATTTTGCTGAACTGTTTCGTCGAAAGGGGTTGGGTTTTCCAGCGGCCAGTGATACACTTTGCAGGAATATTCTTTGTGACCCGAGCTGCAATTAGGTCAGACAGGTTCAGGATATGCGGGTTACCCTAATTAGATAAAAGTTTATGTGCTTTGTAAGCGTTGTCCTATCCATTCTACATATCTACGGTGAGCTTGCTTGTTATGCACTTTTTCACTTCAATTCGTATACCAATATGCAACAACCACCCGCACATCCAACAGCCACTGCTTGCAATCGCCCGTTTACACTTTTCATTAATTGTTATTCACTTTTGGCCACATTCATTTAATTCGAGAAAAAGCTTTTCCAGCAATTTTGCAATAACTTTCACCAGCCAGAGACAGCAAAAAACAAGTTCTGACCAGATTGGGTTTTTTTTTTGCACAACCAATCCGCTCGCAAAAAACCTTGGCGACACCGTGCTGTATTCAAGGGGACCGTTTTACGACTCATTGGACGACCATTATCTCCGTTTTATTGTCAAAGTTTATTACGTTTTTTTCTGTTCTTTTTTTAATTTTTCATCGCACCCCTGCAAGAAAGCCGAGCACAATTTTAATATCGCTCTCTGGCTTGCCGAGGTGTCCTTGTACCTAGAAATTCCATTTCAAACCGATAACCGTTTTGGGGGTGGACAGAAACCATAAAAAAAAACAGTACAAACAGAAACAACAACAACAACCTTGCTACACAACAATATCATGAAATTTTCAACCGAATAAGCACTGAAACAATATAAATTTGCATTTGGGCTATATGGGAAAAAAAAGTGTTGAAAAATAAACTCGTTGGACGGGGGCTACAGCGACACCGTTTAACTTTTGCTTTTCCAGGGATAATAATTTGCCAACAAGAAGCGTATCACCTCGAACAACGTTGCACAAGTTGACTCGCTGTGTTTTTTCGGGGTTTATCGCTGATAACTTTTGCTTGCATTGATGTCATACAGATGTAGGAGGTCCTCGGGAGCATCCTTTCATCTGCTGGATTATCCCAGAAGTTGCTCCTTATCAAGGGTGTTTTTTTTTTCTCTTTTGTTCTTGCATACAAAATTATACGTGTTAAAAAAGATGGATATACATATATATACTGGAGTCTTATATCCATTTTGTGTAATTTTCTCGATACCCCTATTGAGTTTCAGGGAATACCTTTACAAAAACCGCTAAACAAAGGAAACTGCTGTAACCGAAAACCACTCACACAGGACTTAGGTAGATAGATGTGAAAGTTACCCAACTCCATCTATTGGACAAAAATTATGGATAATGAATTTTTGACCTGCGGGCATTATGGTATTTGACTGTCGCTCCGCCATGCAACGTAATTAGTCGAGAGCTTCCTTTCCTGAAGGTTTCAATATATAAAAGGAAATCAGATATCCGGGATCAGAATCGAGGATTCACCCCATGTTCCCATTTGCATGTATGTATACCAGACTTTTCAAAACCCCAACATACTTGTATTATCGAACAAATCTGTAGGGGAGACCGGGGCTAGTTCACCGCAGGGGAAATTGACTCACTGCCATTTATTTTAAGGAGAAGAGATGAATTGCATTTCCATTCCTGTTTTTACATTCAATACCGATACCTGTTTAGTCTTTCTTTGTGTCTCGTCGCGCGTACATGTCATTCAAGAAATATTAAGGAAAAACGATTTTTTGCTACCGTAAGTAACTTTTTTTTTTCTCTTATTTTCCTCTTTCCGGCCGTTTTTGAGCGTCTGGCGCAGATTTTGTTTGCAATATAGTGTATCTATGTGTTAGTTGTCCATGCATGTCTTTTATTTTTTGTTATTTTGTGTTTTTGCTTCTGAAAAATCTTGTTATCTGCCAGATGGTCGGGCGGGGTTAGTTGACTTATTTTCTTCGGGGCTAGTTGACTCAATAATTTTTAAATGAGTCTTCAGAAGAAGATGAGGAAGATGAAGTCTGCAAGCGTTCCAGGAGAGGATTTCATTCAATGCATTCGCTGTCACAAATGGGCACACTCGAAATGTTCACGAGGAAACTTGGTTTTTTATAGCTTTCAAAATTGTAATTCTGATGACGATTTACAAAGTGACTAAGTAATATTTGTTTTACCACAAGAAGTGGGTTTTAATTTATTTATTTTGTTTAATTTTAAGTCATTTAGTGCATTTATTATTTGACTTTTTCTATGCACTGAAAGTGCCTCTATAATTTTTATTTTGCTTAATTAGTGACTGAGAATATAAGCGATATTTTTGTTTTTTGTCTTACCACAGAACAGGATATTGTTCCTATCTGGTGATACTTGTTCGTTAAGTAGATACAGAATTAATTTATGTAATTACAAAAAAAATAAAAAAATAAATAAATCTTAATCTTTAAATTTTTTGTAAGAATTCAGCTACGCACGGCGGCGTGGGTCAACTTACCCCATAACGTAAGTCAACTTACCCCGGTACCGGGGATAAGATAAGATAAGATAAATAAGATAAATAAATAATTATTTATCAGTCTTAGTTCAAGAGAAAAAGAAAAAAATGTAAATTTTGGTCAACTAGCCCCGGTCTCCCCTACTGTATTATTATAAAAACGGATATGATCAATACGTCGAGTATGAATAATATGTTTGACATATTGCTAAAATAAGAGAAAATAAGCTACTTGACTTGTTATCAGTGATGCCAACCCTAATTCTCAAAATTCTGTAGATGAAAGATACAAATTCTGTAGAATTCTGTTTTCATGCCTGTTGAAATTCTGTAGAAATCCAGACTTTTTTTTAACATACCTACTAAAAGTGCTAAAAATGGAAGTTTTGAATGGCATAAGATATCAGTCTTTAATTATATTTATCAATTTTGTACAATTACATAATTTTTATTAACCGCTGGTATCGCTGAAATCGATAATACTCGTCGTAGTGCTGGCCTTCTTGATCATCGATTCCATTTTTGTCTGCATCCGTCAATTCTAGGTACTCAGGTTTGAAAAAAAAAAAAAAACTCTTCAACATTTTTTTAAACGCTATGAATATTTTGTCGTACAGCAGGAAAAGTTTTCGGAGCTCCGATTGCATTTCTTTGTTTAGGTCAGTGAAATATACCAACGCAAAGCTAAGGAATTCACGTTTTTACTGGAATCTGAGATTTCTGTATATTTTCGTTTGAATTCTGTATTTCTGTAGGCATGGTGAAAATTCTGTAGATATAGGGGAGAGTGGGTATGTATGGGACACAGAAGGAATAGGACACAAGCATTTTCATAAACGTCGGCTGATTTTTTTCTTTCCTGTTGATCACAAAGTCTTTAGTCTGTATCCGTCGGTCAACGAAACAGGCCCTGTGTGTAGTTGAAATTAAGCAGTGGAGAGCAAAAAAGGTAATTTGTGCATAAAAAGTAAGATCGGTGGGTAAAATTTGAGTGAAAAAAAAATATTAATGAGTGAACATATTGTACAAGAAGTGAATTAAATAGATATGAACATATATTATGAAGTGAATCAGTTCTAATTTTGTTTAGTCTGTGCCGTATTTAAAAAGATATTATATTTTATCTCTTTGAAGTGCCCTACAGGATAATTGGGACACTTATATGCAGGAGGAATGGGACACTTTTTGGTTAAGAAGGTTTGTAGGTACTTTAATATTATCTCAATTTCTTAGTTCAATATGCCAAGGGTTTGGAAGCTGAAGACTGCCAGGGAAAGAACTACTGAAACTCAAATTCAAGCGGCCATAAAGGAAGTCACAAAAGAGGAAATTAAAAAAAAAAACTCCTTGGCAGTAAAACGGGTAAAAAAAATCTTGGAGCTAGCTCTTCTACATCAAAATCTAAACAAAGAGCACTTAGAAACGATCGTTAGCAAAGTACATCAGATGAATCTGAAGCACCTCTTTCTTTTAAAGAATTCATCTGATGACGAGAACTTCGCTCAATCGCGGACGAGCAAGATGAATTTCATTCATCAATACTTGCAGTTGGAGACTTCGTCGTGGTAAAGTTTGTTACCATCAAAAATGGTAACACATTTTGTCAGAAAAATTGTCCTAGGCGAAGAAGGAGGGATTTTCTAAGTAAACCTTTTGCGGAAGAAGGGATCTGAGTCTATTTATTTCGTGTATCCCATAAATGAGGATCAAAGTACAGTGTTACGGGAAGACATAGTTCTGAAGCTACCGCAACCTCAGCGACTTGCACCAAATAAGAGGAATCCAAGGGATATTTATTGTTTTAGTTTGGATTTAAAATCCAAGCTTGTTTCATTGTCCTGAAATACCTGCAATTCTGAATTGTTCCCTTTATTCTTTTTAAGCTTTTTTCTTATGTTCCTTTTTTATATTTTTTGTACAAGTGAAGTCGTTTTTTGAAAGTCTTTTTTGTTATAACTGAATAATATACTTTTTTTGTTATGTTTTTGTTTTGTTAAACAAACCAAAAATAATGTTATTATATCGTTTTTTGTTTTGGAAATACAGATTTTAAGATAAAAAAAAGTATTTCATAAGCTGAGTACAAGTGTCCCATTCCACCACCAAAGTTTGGTGGTGCATGAATTCTAACTTGTATTCTTGTATACTTTCTGCGGATATGATTTATGAGTTGCCAGCAATTGATTTTTTAGTGAAAAGTGTCCCATCTCCGGCAGATGAATTGAATGCTTGCCTGAAGGCGGCTGCTTTATGGCGATACATCAGGAAATTGCATTTGACAACAAACATGCGAGTTTCTTTACAAAATGACCACTTCGCTGCAGAGTTCTCCAGGCAATTGTTGGCGATGGGCAATGGTGTGATTCCAGCAAACTTAATCTCCGGCCTGATTGAGTTTCCACAAAATGTTTGCAACTTTACAACGATACCGGAAGAATGAATGTTTTCCCGAATATCGCTCAGAATTATATTGACCGTGAATTTCGCCATTCAAAACCAAATCGCTGGTGAGTTGCATTCATACAAATCAGTCGACTTCGTGATGGACGAAAACGAAGCCACCAACTATCCCATTTTGTTGCGCAACCTGAATGAACCAAAACTTTGTAGCGGTACGCGTTTGATTGTGAAGAATTTAATATCAAATATTATTCAAGCAACGATTTTGATTGGAAAATTCAAAGGCGAAGAATCGCTGGTTATGTGTGGCATAAATTTTGAATTTCACGTGTCGGCAAAGCTCTCGCTTTGTACGTTTACTCAAAATAGAACAAAAATGTTGTGTGTACCATATGGCACTTCAGTGAAAAAGCGGTAGGCTGGCCGATTTTACTTATTTAATAGCTGTGCCCGCAGCTTCGTACGCGGCGTGAGACATATTTATTTAAAATCAACAGACTAGCTAAAACAAAGCAGTGAACATTGTCAATGTGAAACAATAAATCAAACAAATCTATTTACCTAAAACACCAATTTAAGAAAATTAAATTCAACAGCGTAAGTACTAAAGTTCCACTTCCTTACTGTAGGTACAACGTACAATGTAGTTAATATCAAAACAACCACTAAAACAAAAGCCTTAACGGAAATTTGTATCTACACCAGCAATAAAACAATATAATTCACCTATATCGTCTTTACTTCTTGAATTCTTCAATTCTTTACTGTAGGTATCAACTTACATAGGTACTATAACAACCATTAAAACAAAAACCATAAACTCAATTTCTATATACACCACCTCCACCATACGTCCATCACCACACCACACGTCATCAGCCATCTGCGCATTTCCTCAGAAACACAAAAATATCTTAAGTATTTTGTTTTGTTTGCATTGATTAAGAATTGTTTGAGTACTGGCGAGTTAAAGGCAGTAAAGTCAGAAAAACAAAAAACATATTTTGGTAAAAAACGCTCAAAAAAATAGGCATGGCAATGAAAGGGAATAGCCTATGTGTTGCACAAAATCTTAAGGAACATTTCAAAAAAAGTTTCATCGAAATCTGTGCAGTAGTTTTCACAGATTTCTACAGTTTTATTACAAGTATAGATTTAATTTTACTATAACTTTTGAATAACAAATTAGAATTGACCGAATTAATTAATTCATTCATGCAGACATTCTTTTTTTATTTTTGAACACTAGAGTCAAAAAATGTGAAATAAAAAAAGGATTCATTAGACACATATATTTTGTTTCCCAACACTGGTTATAGGAACAATTTCTTTTTTTGTTGGTTTTTTCTTTGGGTTCGGACATTCTACCAAAGTAAATTTTCAGGAGAACAACTTCAGCACGTGAAGTGAGATGTATAGTTCGTTAGTGGATGTATTCTGCTTTGAAAGTTTTCTTGCACTTCAAATGGATGTGTTCACAGAGAATCTTGTTAAAATATTAAATCTACGGGGGACAAACAGCTTTTTTGTATGAAAAAGTGGGACGTCTGGCATCCCTACATAGCATACCTATGTAAAAAGTGACACTGTATATATCGGGATTGGCTACAGCTATACCCAAACAGCTCGAAAAGTGTATTTTGGCGTGTATACGTCAAACCAATTCTCGGTCGATGATGTGTAAAAGTAAGGGCCTCCTTCAATGGCTCTTTCGAGACTTGATTTAAAGTTTTGTAATAAAAGTCTTACGGAATGGGACAGTCTATCTACTAGGGCCCGAAGTTCACCCGACTAGGGTCGTGAAAAGGTGTCTTTCACATCACTCACTGTGATGAGTGACATTATTCCATTACATCTCTTTCCCACCCAGTATTAGAAGGTTACAGGATGTTTTCCTAATCAGATGTCGTATTATTTTATTTGTGGTAAATGCATCATTGAATGACACATCCCCTCTTCACATTTCGGAGTAATATGAGACCAAAGCATGTTGAATGTATATATTGCTGACAAGCCAACCTTCATTCAACATACGTTTCCTCCAACGATCCTGACTGACAAACAAAATTGCGAAAAAAATATCGAATCAAGTAACCCATTTCTATGCTTACATACAAACTTTCTTAATTTAAAAGTTGCTGCCCTTGCATTTAAGCTTAGAAAGGGAACAAGTGTCAGAAAAGTTTCAGCACAAAAAAAAATGTAGCACCAAGCACAGAAACCAACAGCAATAAACACACGAAGGAGAGGGATACACTTCTATAAATATAAGCATAGCACAACCAAGGCGAACAAAAAACGTCACATAAACAAAATGAAGTCTTGTTAATCTACGCAGTTTCACCGTTTAAGTTATTAAAGCTACAGTTCCATTGAGCCAAGACCCGCTCGCATACTCCTTTACTCATAGAGTAGGAAAATATTCAGCTGTATCTATGCTTTTGTGCTACTGGAGGGAGTAGCATCCCCACATGTGGGAGTTTCACAATTACTCCCAGAATATCCTTGAATTTATGTAGGAATTCCGCACTCATTTGGGACACATATGGAAATTAATCTACCGCAGTATACAAATACAACCACGTAGGTACTAACAGAACAACACAACAATAACAAACATCTAAGGAGTGAGCAGAAGATGAAGAAAATATTTTTTAAGCCAGTGGGGATTATGCGATCGCAAAGTCAAGTCCACATAAGGCACCAGCAGAAAGCAGCGGGGCACGGATTTAACATTTTGCACGATTGTTTAATTTGGTGGAAATGTGGGTTAATAGGATTTATTTGCGCATTGTTGTTAACGGCATTCGTTGAGGGTTTTCATTTTTATTCTGTATGAACGAGTTGAATCCCCCTGGAATGGCTGCAGAAGACGCACCACGCACCGTAATAGACTACAGGACAATCAGTGACGGTGGAATCAATAGCATTTATGTGGGCTTTTAGATCCCGCTGTTTTTCGAAACAAATGAAATAAAATGGACGACTGGGTCGCACAGTACTTTCTGAATTTACATTTACATTTACATTTACATTTATTGACTTGAAAGATATCTTTTACATTGGACTTGGAGTCCATTTATAGCAAAAGTTAAAAGGTACTATTTAATTAATTAATTAAGCTAAACGAATGAAATTAATTACATTAAACAATTAGAATTAGGCAAATAAGTGAACATATTCAATTTAAAACTATGAGAAAAACTACATTATTTAATTTTAAAATTAACAATTAATGAAACGTAGGAAAACAAAAATAAAATAAATTAACAAATAATAGATATTATGCATTATTGACTAGATGTCTGAATAAAACGTATTCGAAATATTTGGTACCGCGATGTCTTCGTATATTTAGGGGTAGGACATTCCACTGTCTGATAATGTCACCTCGTAAGCCGACGTGTGGGTTCCCTTCGCCCATATACGGCAATTTCGATTGTAAGCATAGCCATAATGGTCCAAAAATGTGCCTCGTCGCTAATGATGATTTTTCGACCCAAAAGTGGGGTCCTATTCCAAACCTATTATTGTGATAGGCAACTGCGTTACATTTAAAAGGTTTTTATTTGAAAATAACAACGCTTGAAAAAAGTTTGAAGTGCCTTCTTCAACTGAAAAAAGGGCCGAAATAGCAAAAACGTGTGGTAGGCTTTCAGAAAAAAAGCCAAATTGCAACTTAAGTTGCACAAGGGTCACACTATGGTGATAACTTATTTATAGCCAACAGCCTGTTATAAGATGCGGTTGTAGCCTTTAAAATTACATACAGATTGCCTAAACTTACGCAGACCTTTGAAAAAGTTAAGTCCCAAGAATTGCCAATCAAAATCCACACTATCTGTTCTTGGATTTAAAATCGGCACATGATAAAAAGATTAAGGCCAGGGAAGTCCACAATGGACTTTTGACCCACCTTGTTGGGTTAGCCCACAAATCAATTGTCACCCAGGTGATCCAAAAGTTCACAATAATTTGAGTCATAGGTTCGCAATCTTAAAACGAAGGTAGGCCATAAGTCCATAACTATCCATATGACTATAAAAAATAAATTAAAACAACTCAAAAAGTATGGAAGTGTTTTATAATTTAATGGCGCAAGTTAAGGACCCTTAACCACATAGTTCGAGTATTATTAAGACTTATCTCAATATTGAATGGGTCACACAACAGTAGATAAGAAAAGATAGATTAAGAATAGAGGAAAGATTGTATTTCATCCAAACACAACAGTAGATAAGGAAAGAATAAAGAAAAGATTGTGTTTGAACCAAATACATAGATTACAGTAGGATATAAATATAAGAAACGAACACGGAGTCGTCAGTCCAGGAATTACACCTACTGAGACCACAGTTCGGTGATTTTTTTGTTGGTTCATTTTCTTAGGCAATATGCTTCTTTCAATATTTACCACTACGGTCATATAAGTCCTCAATTAAGGAATGAGATCAACCTTTGAAGTGCTAGATTTCCGACCGCCCTCAGTTCGGTGATTATAAACGTTATTAATCGTAATGTATTAGTCGGACAGTAAAAATTAGTTAAATAAAATTTATCAAAAGGATCATAGAAATCCTATAAAGAGTAGGGTTTTTTTAATTGAAAGTATACCGAAACAACTAGGTTTACTTAATTCGCACGCGAATTGCTACCATTGTATTATGAAATGGTAGCAATTCGCGTGCCTGCTTGGGTTTCTTTTGGATTACGGGCTGGGAGCGCGGTCTTTTGCTTGTAGTTTGTGTTTAATATTCAAATTGCAACTACCACAAATGAGGTCATTACTAGAATTTTGAGCCATAAGACTACAATCAGTGAGTCAAAAGTCCACAAGAATTTTGTGTGAACTTTTGGCTCACCTGGGTGGGTAATAAGTCCACAGCTTATTTGTGGACTTATAACACTCAACCCCGCTTATATGAAAAATTTAATTTGTCCCCGTGTACTTTTTTTCAGTTATCCGAAGTCCGTTTAAATGAAAAACTCGGTTAATTGAAATTAAAGTAACGATTTGTTCTCATTTCATTTAAACGGGTTCGACTGTAGTTAATTTTCATGCATATTTTCGTAGAATTATGTAATCAGTGATCTTTATGCGATAGTGTTGACAGTCTGGTCTACGATTAAAAAAAATAAATACCTCCACAAAACGTAAGGACATTCAATTGAGTCTCATGCGAAAAAAAATAGAGATGAGATTTAACTGCTGATAATTCGTTAAAATAAAGTAAGGACTTTATTCAATTTACCCTTAATCTAAGGTCAAAGCGCTGAACACCTCAAGAAGTTGACTATTTCCACTAATCCTCGATCAAAGGGAGCATTATATCGACTTATGATTTACTGAAAAGGTTCTTGAATTCAATACTACTCCATTAAACCAGTAGACACTTCCTTGTTTTTGTCTTTGCATGTCCTCACATCTCCACGGCGAATTTCCACTTTTTTTTAAATTTAAATTATCCATAACTGCCTTGAAATATCTTAAATTCGGCACTCAACTAAATTCTGAAATAAATTCCCATTCAAGCAATAAATAACCAAACCGCACAATAAATACGCAGCATTTGAAACTTTTACCGAAACCGTATAAATTAATTCTCCATTCATTCGGCAAACAAAACGCTCAAGAAAAGGAGCCCCAAAGAAGGTATATCCTTCAATCCCGCACTTGTGTTTGTTGTATTCAAATGCGCCGCTCACTCTCTCTCTCTTTCTCTCTTTCTCTATTTAATATCAGTGAGAAGAAAATTACCCGCTTGGCTAAGCAATGATAATAAACTTCACGATCCCGATTGTAGGTTTGGTATGCTTCAATTAGAAATATCCCATCGACACACAGAGAGGACCTTCTTTATTTCGAAATGTATACACTTCAAGGAGGCTCTTCTAAATGCAAATCACATAAAATTCATCGTCGATTGGCAAACAGGCAAATAAGCCATTCGCATTTGGAATTCAAAATAGCCAAAGTTTTTGAGATTCAACTATTTGTCGGTAGGTACCGACGTCCTTATTTATTTGATTCTAGTGCCGTTGCCATTCCGCCCAAGTGATGAATTCCATTAGCGGCAGTAATTTTTGCGTGCGCCGAAGATGGAGAGCTGCTGTTGCTTTATGAATTAAAATACAATAGGCGGTCCTTTGTATAGATTTTTACAGCACATTTATAGGACGCAGTGTCTGACCGCCGAAGTCAGATTTCAATCACGGAATCGTTGTAAGTGGATTCCTGTTTGCTTTTGCTAAGGAGAAGTGCGTAGGTTGATTTTTGAAAATAAATATTTCACAAGAAAGCTGAAACCAAAGACAATCCTGAGACCCCCATCTTCGGCCAATTTTCCGTTACTTGCCTACAAGCTATATTTTTATGGGGTGGTACATGCTAAGTGCGTTAGTAATGTTACATAAAAATTCGTATTGACAAATGTCACGTAACTTCACTCACCAACACACTCGCACCTTACATGTCCCACTTCCGCTGTCGGCAAAGTTGCTGCCAGGGTTCATAGAATTTTGTCCGTTAGGTAAATTTGAAATTATTCGTTACGTGTGAATAGCAAGGTATATAGAATACATGGTATGATATTCCGGAGGAAAATATTGGTTCAGTTCTGCGCATGTACGTCACGTGTATCACATATTTTGACACTTCAGAACAAATTAGTTCACATTCATGTGCTTTATATTAGGGTTGTGGATTTTTAATTAATAAAAATGTGAATTGCAAGATATAGTGGCGAAATTGTTTTAAAGTGAGCTGATGGTGGTACGATACCACTTGTTTTCACAGCAATACAACAACGAAATCTAATGTTGGCAGCTGTTATTCGCAGTTTTATTCTTTCAATCAAACCTCATAACCATAATGTATAAAAAGTCCTTTATAATCTGCGAAAATATTACAAATAAAAACAAGTACATATCAGTTTTACAATTAGTTCAGCGTTTTATTCACTTTTCTTTTTTTTGCAGTGATATTCGTAATTAGTGTTTTGTTAAGAATTCTAATCTTAAAGAACATTTTGCCCCGGAAAAAACAACTATTTGATCGCGCGATCTAAATCAATAGGTTCGGCAAGGTCTAACAATGTTTTTATGTAATTTTGTCCAGTTTTTAGACAAGTCGAGTTATATTCATTAAAAATACTTTCAAGAAGTCGCATTTTTTCGATAAAAATAGTGTTGGGTTTTCGAAGTCCACCTTCACTGACTTGATCTGTCCATGTGAAGGATCCGGTCGGTTGTTCTTCAGCATAATTTTGCAGTAGGTTCATTGGTGTCCTGGGTAACTTGCTCACTTGGAAGGGTTTTCCTTTGAAAATACAAATTTTAAATTAATAATTAATTAACTAATTACGTGTTTATAATTTGTTCACACTTAAAACTCACAAAATTTCGCGCACAATTTTTTGTTTTGTGTTCCGCCTTTCATAATTCTCCTGGCGCTTATTGTCAGAGTCCTTGGAAGTGAAAGGCAATTCTTACTGTTTTTGGGTGAATAGTTTAGCAGCTCATGTTTCAAGTTTCGCGCATATTGGTCACTGTTAAAGTGTTTCGAGCAAACAAATGCATTATTTGCATTAAACTTGTCTTTTCTACCACACTTTTTTCATAGATTCATCCTTGGGAATTCTGAAAAACGACAATTTTTCGCGCCTGGGAAATCTGTTTTGCTTTCCATTCTTGTCTTTATTATTATTACAGCCGAATATCGCACATATAACCATTTTATTTTTATTTGTTTAAAAAATATTCCACAAAAACCTTAAGAGAACGTCGAACTTGCACTGAAATGTCAAAACAGTGTGATACACGTGACGTAACAGTGTGCGAGTGAGATAGGATGCGGACATGCGCAATATTTTACCATGTTATTCTATATACCTTGTGTGAATAGTATTTTATTTTCGGAATAAGTGCATTTTTGCTGAAAATATTTATGAGAAATGAAAAGTGTAGATTGTATGAAGGAAAATAAAAACATTTTGAGGAATTTTTCTTCAGTTTCTAGTATATAAAACAACTCATTTAGATAGTATTATTAACCAAACAAATTATATTAATCGTCTTTTAAAAATTTATAATAATCAACCAATAGCATTCAGTTATCCTAAAATGTCGTATTCCCGAACTCTATCACATTCCCTCATGGTTGGTAGCGGTTGGCAGCATTGATGTATATTTTTTGTATGTTTTTGCATGTCACACGGATTCAAGATAGACAGAACACCGATAGAAAAACAAAATGGCGAATTTGAAAACAAAAATTGAGGGGGCCAGCGGCAAGAGGATTGCGAGTTGGGGTTCTCAGTATGGTTTGTCTCTGGCTGAAACCTTCTCGTTGTATTGAAAGATCACGAGTTGTCAATAACTTCGTTTAAACGACGTCACCAACTTATGGTCATGGAGGCATACAGATTTTGATATGCACATCGATTCTTAGAAGATCCCTGACCGTCCGTCTCCATTTGTAATCCATCTGTGTTAACAACAATTCACTGCTGTCACATTGTTGTCACATACCTCACCATTTTTATCTGCTGGTATATAAGGTGCTTGAGAAAGCCAAATGCCACTGAGAGTTGCCATTGATTTTATCCATCGGAAACAGCTTAAGTGAAACCTCAAGTGTTTCGATTGGACTTGTATTGTTTGCAAAGCTGTCGCAGATGCGCGCCAGTCTTTGACAATCGTTTTTAAAAATATCTTACTTGCGCCACACGGATATACATCCCCTCATCCTAAAACATATACTTTTTGAAAAAATCTTCTTATGTGGCAGTGATATTTCAAGGTCATGTAACCATGTAACGTTTGAAAGAATTTCAGTCTACTAGAGAGAAGAAAATTTGTAACGTAGTGAGAAAGAGCAGGAGAGCTATATATTAAACATGCAGCATAGTAATAGCATTGTATAGAAACGTGGTTGACGTGGTAGTGTGGGGGTAGAATTCTTTTAGCATTATGAGTTTCTTTATTTTGAATTTATTTCATTCAATTTGCCATAATATTCATAAATCTCAATCAATACGAAAAAGCGTTTGTCTAACTCCTTAACGCCAATATTTACATTAGTATTTTGTGCTAAAATCAAATCGCAGTTGGTCAAATTGCTAAATCGAAAATTTTCCATATTTGCTGTACTTTGGGGGGTGGTAGGCGCACATCACAATCATTTAAGAATATGTGTGATGTGCCCAGCGATGCCAACTAAGGCTTTTTCATGCCTTTTAGGCAATATTTCATTAGCTACGGCTAAGGATTGTTTTTTCCAAAAAGAACTTTTTTTTTTTATTTTAAATGCTTTTATTTTGTTTTTAATTCCACATACTGACTTTTTATTTTTTAAAACATAATAAATCTTGACCACAAAGAACTTTATTATGTAACCTCGGTCTTTATCTGTCATTCCTTAAAATTGATTCCAGCTTCCACTTCCAGTGAAAACAAATTTGAAGGCTGTTTGTTGTTTGTTTTTTGTTCGTTACTTTTCTTCGACTGCGTTTTTGTGTGTTCAAGAAAGAGTTTGTTGCTAAACAAAGTAGATAAATAAATTATGAACTCATTATTATTTTGTCATGAAATTTAGAAGATTATCAGATTATCACTTAAAGTTTTTTTTTGGAAATAATTTTTTTTTTTAAATTAGTGTTTAATTTTTGATTTATTGATTTTACTACCTAAAACAAATATTTTAGACATTATTTAATTGAAAAAGACATCTTTTATTTTCAAGTTAGGCATTTTTTTTGTCAAAAATGGTTGGCTGGATTTGCCGCGTCTATGTGTGCGTAGGCCATACGGCGCATAGCGCTGAGAAGTACCTACATTGTATTCGTCAGCAGCGTCGCGTGAATTATGTAGATGGGTGTGCAAATTCTTTAAAATCATATATTTTTTTAGAAATAGGTATCAATTAATTGCCTGAACACACGTTCCATTTATTGTTTTCTCAATTATTGTTCTGCTGTTTTTGATATCTTATTTTGTTTTACCACAATAAAATATAGAAAAATAAAACTTTCGCATACAAAATCAAAAGCACCGCGCGAAACTGCAACCCCAATCCCACTCAAACGAAAAGCAAAGTTCAACCATTTATTTGTCGGCTTTCGTGCACAGCTTTTGTTTGCACGAGTATCGATGTAATACATTGTATATTTGACTTATGACGCTTTACGGAAATAGAACAGAACAGATGCAAAAGAAGAGAAAATTAATACAGCCCGTCAGCGTTGCCAAGTCATTCTGGCGTTCGAGCACCGTTTTCAAAATTGTCAGCGTTAATTTTGACCCCTTGGGCACCAAAACTGACTTTTTTTTTAAAAACAGCTCCAAAGTAGATAACAAAAATAAAAGAAAAAAAAAACAACAACAATAAAACCTAATAAAACTTATAATAGGTAGTTACTGGAACACATACATTTAATTTGTTTTTCAAAATGCCCTTGTGAGTTGTGATATATGCCTGCAAGGTACCGTTTTTGGAAATTAGATTTTCAGGAATTCTTATTATTATTTCTTAGTTTATTTTTGCATTAAACTCATTTGGCTAAAAACCATTTCCACATCTCCATTTGAGTCTGGCAAACATAGCAATTTTAAGGCAAATTCGCAAATATTTTGGAAAGGCTTTTTACTTATTGACTCCCTTAAACTATGTCTGACTATGACTTTCTAGCCATAAATCTTTTGAAGTTTTTGATTGCCACTTCAAATTCGTTGGGATTCTCCATTCCATTTATTCCCTTTGTAGCTTTGCAGTTTTCACTATAGGTACATATAACGATTAAATAGTTTTGCGAGATCAATCAAAATTAGCGAAAAGGCTAAGAGAAGAACGCATTACTTTTCAAGAGGGATGAACTTGTATAAAATGGCGTCTGCATTCGAAGAAAGAGAAAAAAAGGCGGTGTGCAGCGGCAGCGTTAAAAAAGCACTAAAATATTTTTCAAAGCACTAAAAAAACGCCCAAGCGCTAAATCTACTTTTTCGGCACTAAAACTGAATTTTGGGCACTAAAATTAACGCTGAAAGCACTGACTTGGTAACGCTGCAGCCCGTGCACAGAAAACCTTCGCACGAGTTCACTACAAGTTCATCAAAGTAAAGCGATTTATGTACGGCGGCGTACTGGTGACGAATGACGATGGGGATGAATACTGGAGAAATCTTGTAGGGATATAGTTTGGAGTTGGATGAATTTATTTTATGAAATCAACAGAATGGTGCACAGCAGGGATGGAAAAGTCAATACAATTGTACCGAATTCGATACAAATGAGTTTGCTCAAGTACAAAAGTACAATTTGCCTCATTTCGATACAAATTATCTAAATCTTTCAAATTCTCTTGCAATTTGTATTTTTACAAAAATAGAAAATCAAGTCAAATAACGATCTATTTGTTTTAAGTTTTACACAGAGCGTTGACTGGATTCTACTTATCATTAAAACCTCATTCTGTTATGAGTTTCAAGAACAGGCAGTGTCAGCAATTTAGCATCTTTTCTGCTAAATTTAGTAGGATTATTTTATTTTTTTAAACATGCAAGCATTTTTTTAGCATAATTTCATACTCTATCAGAAAAAATTAGCAGGATTTTGGTTGGGCCAAATTATGAATTAAAAAAATAAAATCAAAATCATTACAGAATTCAGCAAGCAAGAAGAGATTATTAGTCACATTTTTGTGAAATACACCTTATCTATATATATAAAAATGAACCCCTATTTCCCTTGGTCCCAGCATCACGCACAAACGGCTGGACCGATTTCGTTAATTCTTTTTTTATTGTGTTTGTTATTGTCAGGAGAACAATGTTATGAAAGAAAAAATTAAGAAAATTTCGCGGAAAATACGAAAATTTAAGAATACTAAGCCACCATATTAAATTATATCTAATGTAACCATAGCGCTTTTACAATTCAAACTTTTTTGATGTAACCTTATGGCGTTGGCATAACATTGACAGAATGCGTGCTGCAAATATCATCAACGAGGATGTAAACAAAATAAATATCGTTTAAAACAGATGCTTCGATCGGAGTTATTTTGATAAAATACATATAAAATAATTAATTTATTATTTTTAACAAAAACTGAATTTCTTAGTGCACATCGTCGAAAAATCCTAAACATGTGGCGTTGTAGGCGTATGTCGTTTTTAGTTCAACTAAATTTTCTTTAATAATAATCTTCTTAATTCATACCTATAATTCTTTCGGGATGAAACTCGATGATGATGATATAACTCGATAACCACTGGGTCAATTTTTATGATTCTTCTTTTGTTTTGTTCGTATTGTTGTATTTCATCCGATTTCAATGAAATTTTGTAGATTTATATTCTTCGTTCCCGCTTGAAGGAAAGGATGCTTTTGGACCTGATAGGTGGCGCTGTTGCCGATCTCCGAAACAGCTCTACCAAGTTGATTGAAATTTAGTAAATGGATATGGTTGCTTCCAGTTTTAAATTGCGGATAGTTTTTGACCCTATAGGTGGTACTTTGAAAAACACAAGCGGGATATTTTCCCATTCAGTCCCATTCAAAAATAAAATCAAACGCTATTTCTAAAGTTGTATAATTAAAATTATTAATGGACACTGTCCAAATAAAGCAATTTGCGAAATGTGAGCAAGATTTAATACGAAAGGTACGGGCAAAGGAAGTACATTATACTACCTTTTGTTGTGAAAATAAAACGTTATGGAGATTAGTTGAATTTTTGAATTATTTAGACGTTCCGGGCTTACCTCTACATAATGTGGATATCACATGCGACTTCAATTTCCCGTGCGTATCGCTTTCACTATGACAAATAATTTATTACAAGGATAATGGATGGATGTTTGTGCATTTGTGGCATCAATCTTGATTTCCCATGTTTCTCATATTGTCAATTTAGTGAAAAAGCGGAAAGTTGGCCGACACGTAAAAATCATTGCGGTTTGATTGAAACAAATCAACATAGCTATTCATCATTTATTTATATTGCATTTAATATGACTTTTGAATAACGAATTTTAATTGGCCGAATTACATAAATTAGGAAATGCATTGTGAATGCTCGGAATTATTATTTTCATTACATTAACAAATTTGGGCGGAACGAAGTTTGCCGGGTCAGCTAGTTTTAAATATAAATGGGGAAAATGACAGTATAAAGTTTAAGAGCTCATAGATTAATATATAAACAATTTTTTTTGTAGTTGTGTACAGTTTTTTTTATTTATGTAACGTTTAGTTAATTTATTTTTGTTTATGATTTTGAAAATAAAATATATTGGATACTCTTTTTCGTACGAAAAAATGTTTTCAATACAATTGGTTCCATTTCAGTACAATCTCAAAACAGTTTTCAGTACAAATGGAAAATGGTATTTTCCATCCCTGGTGCACAGCGAGTTTTTGTACTAGTTCATTTTTTTTTTCTCAGCGGTGAAGGAATTTTGAAAGAAGAATTATGAAGGATGAATATGAATAGGTATGGTATGGTGTATCCGTGTATGCTGTAGCTGTTGGCTGTGTTATGGAGGGTTTATGGATTATGGAATTGTGCATATCATTATTGTGTGTGTTATTATTATTACACAGTGTTTGATGAGGGATTTATTTTCGTTAGATCAGGGTGTGCAATGCACACCTTGCACACCCTGACGAGACGCCACTGGTATTCGTTATTCATACTATAGGTATATTTTTCTTTCAAAATTTCGCTGTAGGGTGCATCTGCATAAATCGCTAAGTAGAAAGTATGGGGAGGCACATTCTTTATTTATAATACCTATAGATATTTTTTAACAAAATATAACCACTCGCTCAAGTAGTCCAGTATAATAGACAACACTGAGCCACTGTGTGTGCTCTACTTAAATAATATTTAATATTCTATAGCAACTACATAGGCACATCGAAAGAAAAGTCCCAAATTTCCTTTTGTATGATTTACATTATTGTGAAAACACATAAAATATCATCAATATATTAAACTTAGGTATAGCTTGGACGTTTTACTTCTGATGTGTGCTCACAAGCACATAAACTCTTTCTTTCTTTCTTTTGTGAATTTGAGGTTGTTTTTTTTTTTTTTCGTTGTTTCCTCAAAATAAAATGTTTATTTTCACAAATTTATATTTCAATATACGCTTAAACTAATTGTTCAGTAGTAAGATTATTAATATCTCTCTGTAATAAAAATATCTATCTATCTATCTACTATGCCAAAAGGTTCGCAAAAATGCCAAGTCCGTCTTAGAGTCTCTACTTATTGATGATAAATTGAGGAGGTGAGTTCTTTAATTCCTAATGATCAATTATTTTTTGCACCCAAAAAGACCGTCCGCCTAATGGACATTGACGGATAATAAGTTCAGCAGCTTCACCTTCGTCCAGCAAAGTCCGCACACAGCAGAGTCAACTAAGTACATTTTTATTTAGGTGATATCGTTAACTGTGCTGACCTATAAGATTTTTATACCATTGCTGGGGGCTTAAAATCTTCTTGGCATTATTATTATGGCTCTCGTGTCTGTCTAAGACCTCGGGTATGCCTTCCCACTATGATCCCATACACTTCGTATGTTCCCATAATTTTTTATCGCCAAATTTACAGCCGATTTGGGAGTTACACAGAGACGTGGAAGAAAGACGTTCTGCGAACGGAGTTGTGTACGTTTTCTGGTCGGTTCATCTAGTTATCCATTACCTTCTACATCCTTATGACCGGAAACCAATCAGAATGTGGTTTTTCTTCTGATGCTGAGTGTTTGGAGGGTATGTTGAGGCAGTGCAAGCTTGGTTCGGTGTCAATGACAGGTTGACTGCTGCTCCTTTGACTATCCGTGAATATATTATATGGAAGTTGTGCGTTGCGCCTTAAGTATGAGAGTTGTAAATATCATTGGCCCTTTCTTTGAATTTATATGTATAGCTATGCGTGAAATATATGCTGTGCCTGGCCCCCATTTGTATTGAGGGTTTGGTCCACTGACCAGTCGCTACGTGGTTTTGGTGACTGCCGTCCACATTATTGTCAGATGTCAGCATGGGTCATATTTGGTACATGACATCAATTTTTGGCAAATACCAGGGGTTCCGAATTTGCCTCAGTTCAAGGGGTTAAAATTATTTGCTCTACACCTTGTTGCAGCAGTGGTGAAATGACCAAGTTTTTTTTTTGGATGTAGCCGGACTTAACTTGAATTTATGAAAAAGGATCATTAAAAAAAGTAGGTTGACTGAACTTGTCAATAGGATGGATTTCGTTAGCAGCATTTCTGTCACATTATTCTGGCACCTTGAACGGTCTTAATGACATCTCTTTTTTGCTCCTCAGGGTGTAAGGGTGTTTTTATTTGAATTCCTTGCTTTCGCTGTAAGTAATGCCGGTATAGAAACCCGTATATTTAACACATTTGCTGTCACGATGGGAAATAAGTTCCGCTTTCTCTTATTTGACCTGACATTTAAATTGTCAAAGACGTAACAGTTGTACCTTAGTGGATTTCTCCGGTGACGGTGATCCGAGCATGTTCCCTAGAATAAGAAAACATTTCGCCCTATCCCCATTGTCATGGAAGAGTAGGTTTTGCTTCCCAACATCACCGACAAAACTTGGCAGAAGGAAAAATCACACACACATGTCCAAAATGTTTACAGCCTTTAATTTCCCGAAAAGTCGGCTTCTTTGTGGACCGTGTAGCAAATGTTTTATCGGCTGATCTCTATAAGATACCCAGCGACAATAACACTTCTTACCGCAATTCCTTTCCATTTCCATTAATTTCATTTTGCCATAAATCCACGCGAAAGGGGTCAACCGGAAGGAGCTAACCGAATGCGATTTCCTTAAACGTCCACCGAAATGGTGCAATATGGTATGGCGGCCTCTGTCCCGATATGCAATCCCTTAAAACCATGCCGACCGCAACATTCAGCAGCCATTGGACCTAGTCTTTGCATTCGCATACACACTCAAACAAACACTCTCTCGCAGTGCAAGCCACTGTATGTGAATAGCCCGTGCCCGTGCATGCCTCGCATTACATTTGAAGCACAAAGGATATAACCGGGAATCCTAGACGTGCTCTTGAATTCCAAATAAAATAACTGTAGATGTGTTGTGCACAATTTCCTTTTACGACTCTCAAGAGTGGTAATAAATCTCGCTGAGAATAGTTTCCGGCAATCATTTTGTTTCCACTTAACCTCATTTGATTCGTTCTGTGTCTCTGCTAGGATAGCGGCAATTGCAGTAGCTGTAGCATTTAAACAGCGCTAAGGCTACCAAATCTAAATTCGACTATCCTACCGCTCCTCCCCCATCGTCTTAGATGGTAACAATTGTTACCAGCCCAGAGAGAAGCCATGTGGTGTGATTATCTGGGGCACACTTAATTTGCGGGGAAATCCTTTAAATGTTCGCTTTTGGTCATTACACATGTTCGACGAGATGGACTGACGAGAACATGGTTGCAGCGGCAGTTCTTGTTTATGTTTCTCGTGGTGGTGTTAATGGGCTGGCTTCTGCTTTGAATCCAAACATGGTGCATTCAATTCATCAATTATAATGAGCGGACATTTAAGATGCATGTTCTGGAAATGTCTCGTGTCAGTTTTGGTTGAACAAAGTCCTCACGTCTGTGCCACTCTGGAGGAAGGATATTCGGATAATCTACTTCAAAAATGTCAGAAGCGTGCTGCTTGTTGTCTTGTCTGGGAACAAGTGTCTTGAAGATGTCTGTTTTCTAGGGGTTTTGTTTGGGCAGTCAGAACCTTTAGCGCCATTTCGCACTTAGCCGGCAAATTGAACAAAATTCACATTTCATAACTTGCTGTCTGCCGGTTGCCGGATGTGTCTGAAAACGTAGGGTAAAGTCGGGTGATATTGCCTCCCCATTTTTGTTTTCGTTACAGCTCAAATAATAAAGCATATTTTAAATTAAAACAAAAATATGTTAAATCTTTGTTTAATTTAAAAACAAATAAATAGGAACACAAATATAATTATTCATAGATTGAAGCATACTTACATTTTTGAAAGCGTAAAAGTTCATTAAACAACTGGAGGGTGATGTGGCAGTTGGCGCTCATAGGTGGGTGATATGGTTAAGTATAAATAGTCGCCCTTTCTAAAAAAAATCATACAAAAAAAAGTTCTGAAACTTCAATATAAAACTAATAGCGGGAGAAATGTCACCGGTGCCACATTATTTGGAACTTGGGGGTGCCATATCTCCCAAATGATGTTGAATTTTTTTACGAAAAACATGAATAAAAGTGTACATTCAGTAATAATGGTAAATGGAAATAAGCACACACGATAGGCTTTTAATTTGTTTGTAACAATGAATACTCGGCACCGAGTACTTTGTAACGAAATGCCACGATTCGTCACACTTTTACGGCCGCTACTGTGGGGTGTAGATGGCCACTACTGTCGGCACAGCACACACCCCACCTCGCAGACACCCCACTGCCGGCCTTTGCACCAATCCCTTATGTGACATAGAATTTTACATTGGGCCCATAGAATTCACACTGTCTTAGTGAAGGAAAAACAATGAGTAGCCGAATGAGAAAAGCATTCGGCGAGACTTGTCTACCTACCAGTGAACTGTACCAATCTGGCGTACCAGATAAGGCTCTATTTATAGAAAGCGACTTAGGTCAACTTCTAAATTTTTGGTGGCTGGATTCCCTTTTGGGAGACCGGCCTTGAATCAAGCAGTGTCAGCAATCCCAGCTGGCTTACTACATTTCCCCTGGAACCACGCTGTAGTCGGGCCGCTAAGGAACCACGCAGTCGCCGGGCCACTAGGATCCACGTAGTAGTCGGGCCGCTAGGAAACCACGCAGTCGCCGGGCCACTAGGATCCACGTAGTAGTCGGGCCGCTAGGGAACCACGCTGTAGTCGGGCCGCTAAGGAACCACGCAGTAGTCGGGCCTCGGGCCACGTAGTTAGAGACGTAGTGTAGACGTTATCATTAAGGTATGAGTAGTTTGTATAGAGACATACAGAGATATTATCGAAAGATTGTTAGGAAGTAGTTTGTATAGAGGTATACAGAAAACATTGTCGAAGTATGGTTAAGACATAAGTAGTTTGTATAGAGTTGTATAGTAACATTGTATTTAATATTAAGTAAACGCACTGCGAATAAAGTGTACCTCTAAACCAAAGTTTTGGTGTTTCTTTGGTAAACCCTGGACCCGGTGAGCAAAACCCCGGTCGGAGAAAGAGCACATCACAACTTTTCTATCTACACCTCTTCTTTCATTTATACCTACACACAAAAGATGTTTGTTCGAATTTACTCTTTTTTGTTTTCTGTTTGGCTAGTAACTAGAAATGTTCACCTGCAAATCAGGTTGCGACTTCAAAATTCAGGAACTTACGTAAAACTAAATGATATTTTGATGTCCTTGTTTTAAAATAAAATCATTAAGTTAGAAATATTGTATAGTCGGGTGATATATGGCACCATGGGAGATATGGCACCCTATCTCCCATGGTGCCATATATCACCCGACTTTACCCTACTTATTTTTTTTAGAAAACCGGCTGGATAACCGGTAGCCGGTTAAGTGTGAAATGGGTCTTAGCCTATTTCTTTTTCTTTTTTTTTTGTGAATATGCAACATGTGATACAGCGCTGACTAAGAGAGGAATCAGCACCGTGTCTAAAGTAGACATGATATAGGCCTACATCTGTAACCCTTACATTATGAAGTACCTACTGGGCGATACGGCTGGATTTGAGGTTGGCATATTAATTGCGAAATTTGTAGCGGACCCGGGGAACTTCGTCTCGCCCCAGTTCAACGCCTTCACATAAACTCCAGAGTTGTAATAAAACACAGATAGTACAAATTTCAATGGGATTTATTTTAATGGAATCGAAATCAGTGAGAGCGATATGATATACAATGTTTTTCGAAACAACGAAGACGGTTTGCCTTTTGCCAACAAACGACCAAACCGTGCGAAAAACAGGGAAATTCGAGATTAATCCCACAGACTTGCCTTGCGATTTAATGATTGTCATTGCAAAAGCCAATCGAACGGGGAACTGAATCCGCTTGAATTGGAATGGAAGATCAGTTGGAATAATCCGAATTTGTGGGATAAGGAATTCCTCTCCCTTTAATTTGCCCGAGATGATCGTCGTTTGAAATTTTTCATCAGTTTCTTGACGGACAAACGCGCACTGATGCCAACCCTACAGAATTTTCACCTTGCCTACAGAAATGCAGAATTCAAACTAAAATATACAGAAATCTCAAATTCCAGTAAAAACTTTAATTCCTTAGTTTTGCGTTGGTATATTTCACTGACCTAAACAAAGAAATGCAATCGGAAACTCTTCCTGCTGTACGACAAAATATTCATTTTGAGCAGGTACCTAGAATTGACGGATGAAGGCAAAAATGGAATCGATGATCAAGATTTAACAAGGCCAGCACTATGACGAGTATTATCGATTTCAGCGATACTAGCGGTTAATAAAAATTATGGCAAGTTCCTGGCACATCAAGCGAGTTCAAAAATTCCGTCGGAAATGGTCTTTTCATCCACGTCGGTCACGCTGTCAAGTGTCAACGTATTTGAACAAATGCAGTTCTCCAGCGATTTGACTTTGAATGATAAAACATAAGCTATCGACGTCCTTATTCTTCGATGCTAGTATTGACCGTTCGCTACGAGCAAAAAAGGAGGGAACAATGTCCGGAAGTTTTACCAAAAGGTAAAAAGAACATGTCATGCCAACAAGACCCGAACGGAGACCTGTAGAGATGAACAAGGAAACCTTGTAGTAGAGTCACAGTCAGTGCTGAGGACATGGAAAAACCATTTCTGCAAACTGCTAAACGGCGAAGACGACACAAATTCCGCTGTCAGGCAGAACGAACCATTCAACCTGGGCGATGAAAGCCAAGACTTCCGTCCACCTGACCAAAATGAAGTGAGGAATGAGGATAGCAATATCTAGGCTTAAGTCCAACAAGGCTGCTGGACCGGACGGCTCAACTGCCGAGCTGTTTAAGGCAGCGGGAGATGACCTTGTAGAAAGCATTCACCAACTCGTCTCCAAGATTTGGTCAGACGAAAGTATGCCTGATGAATGGAACCTCAGTATCGTTTGCCCGATCCACAAGAAAGGAGACTATCTAAACTGCGCCAACTATGAGGCATCAGTCTCCTTAAACTGCGTGTTAGATCATGTCTGCTGTACTGTGTGAACGCCTGAAACCTTTCGTCAACGATCTGATAGGTCCCTATCAGTGCGGTTTTAGGCCCGGTAAGTCCACGGCCGATCAAATATTCATACTACGGCAGATACTGGAGAAAACCCAAGAAGTCCGGATCGATACTCACCATCTTTTTATCGATTTTAAGGCCGCATATGACAGCATTTATAGAGAAGAGCTATACATGTCTAGTTTTGGCATCCCTGCCAAACTTGTCAGATTGTGCAGAATGACGATGAAGAACGCTCGCTGCTCCGTAAAGGTCGGAAACAAACTCACCGAGACCCTTGATGTCAAAAAAGGATTTAGACAAAATCAAAAATTGTGCGAAACTCATTCAAGCCAACACCAGAGGTACAATTTTTCAAAAGTCTGTGCAACTGCTTGAATACGCTGACGACATTGACATTGTTTGCAGAACACAGCGAGCTGTTACTGGTGCGTTTGCTAGTATTAGTACAAAAGCGGCAAAAATGGGTTTAGTGGTGAATGAGGGCAAAACAAAATATATGCTGTCAACAAGAAGGGACACACAAGACACAACATCGACGAATCGGACAGAACGTCACGATAGACAGCTATAACTTTGATGTAGCTTGGGACTTTGTCTACCTCGGATCCGCTATAAACTCTGACAATGACATCACATCATAAATCAAGCGAAAAATCACACTTGCCAAACGCAGTTTCTTTGGCCTAAGACGGCAATTGATTAGTAAGGCCTTGTCAAGAAGCACTAGTGAGACTCTATATAAGACTTTCATCATCCCTGTCCTGCTCTATGGCGCAGAAGCATGGACCCTAGCAAAAATGGGTCTTCTTGGTCGCTTCGAACGCAAAATTCTTCGAGTGATTTTTGGTCCCGTTTGCGTTGACGGGCTTTGGAGGAGAAGATTTAACAGCGAACTCTATGAGCTGTACAGCGACATCGACCTGGTCAAAGTAGTAAAGTACTCATTGGAACCCACGCTCCGGCCCGGAGAGTCTTCGATTCCAACCCGGAGGGACAACGCAGTAGAGGAAGACCTCGCCTTAGGTGGCGCGCGCAAGTGGAAGGGGACCTCAACCAACTTGGAGTGCGCAACTGGAGGCAGTTAGCCAAAGATCGCGCTAACTGGAGAGGCGTATTGGTTGAGGCCCAGGTCCACCCCGGACTGTAGCGCCACCTTAAGTAAGTAAGTAGTATTGACCGTTCACTAATCCAATCGAGATTTTAATAAATTTGTGCAATGCCGGGGAACACTTTGGTGATGAGTTGCTCCTTCGACGATGTGAACTCGCAAAAAATTTCCAGAAACGATATCAATCCAGTCGAAACATCAACAAGAATTTGGCCATTGCCAAGGGTCAGCAGTTGTCTCGAGAATTCAGCAGTCGATGGGTCGTTCTGCAATGCGATTCTCATGTTCGTGGTCAATTTCAGCGCCACAAAGACGATGATTTTAGGCATGCATTAGGTTCATCGGCAGCAGTAGATTTCGGGAGGACAGGAAGCAATTAACGAAAATCTCAGAAGAGCAATATTTTATAGCCCCACCGTCTCGAATCACCTCGTAAATCATTCATCGTTTGGTCAACTGCCTCCAAAGCTCTTTTATGCACCATCGTGCTTTCCGCCGAATTCTTGGTAATTGCGTTGGCCTGTCGAACGTGAGTCGATTCATCGGCAGCTTCAAAGCAGAATGTGCAGTTCGACCGCATTTGAGCAATGTGGCAGTAATGCCAGTGGATGCAACAGTCAACGCAATTTCAGATCTTCTTAACACAAAACGTCTTTTATCAGAATTATTCTCACAATCATATGAAATTTTTCGAGCTTAACAACGAATTTTTCCACTTTTGCATCAAATCATTCGAAAAAATGTTAAATTTCGTCGAAAAAAAAACTCATTTTCGCGTTTTTCCTGAATTTTCCACTAAGAAATTTTTATTTTTCCATTCGAAAAGCAATTCCGGGACAATTGCGCACAAAATTCCACACAGAAAAAAAATCAATTTTCAATATTTTCAAGTTCCCGACTTATTCGGAGGTATTTCAAAAAAATTTCTTTCGTAAAAACCTTCTCCTGGCAATTACGAACAACTGAAAAAACATTTGATGAATTATACATTTTTCATACCATTTTTATATAAGTACCTAGCCACTACCCACTTAAATTTAGAGTCAAAACTAAAAATGTTAATTAGTAAGGCCCTGTGACTTCTAAACGGATTGTGTTTCCAGGCGGAAGATATAAAGAACAGAACCAGTTCCAGGATAGACAAATTCAATAGATGCAAGGACACGGTCCTAATTTATTTGGATCAGTGGTTCTTTAAAAATTTAACTCTGTATGAAAAAGGGATCCTAGACCATAAACAAATCATACTGAGACCCCCAACTCACAATCCTCTTGCCGCTGGCCCTCTCAATTTTTGCCAGGAATCCGCCATTTTGTTGTCCTATCCGTGTACGCCAATTCCTATCCGTTTTCTATGCCCAGAGTGAAAGGTAAAAAAATTAGGTGCGAATGTGTTGGTGGAGAGGATTTTTGACATTTGTCAATACGAATTTCTATGCAACAATACTAGCGCACCTAAACTTTTTGGGAGCGTAAAATTTAGCTTGTAGGCAAATAATTGTTAATCGGTCGAAGATGGGGATCTCAGTCTCTCTTACCTCTGTCCTAGACTGCGCATCAACATCAAACTGAACATATCAGTTACTTTAGATCAAGGGTTACACTTACACATCATCAACATGACGGCACTGACACTTACATTAGCTCTTAATGAAAATAAATTCATATCGAATGCATTTGCCTCAATTGAGCGCGAGTTAAGTATCCATAGCAAAACATATTGAGAAAAAAGATAACATTATTTGTATTCAATGATATCTTTAGTCTCTAGTACAGTCTTGCACACAACGCTACAATGATAACATATGTAAAAGAGATAATATCGTTTGTATACAATGTTGGAATATTATCTCTTCTTCATTATCAAGCAAGACGATTGTACGCTTGGGTCTCCTTGTAGATAGATAAGAAAAGTATATAAATACGACTGTATGATGAATTTATCAACAGTCTTATTGTAACTACATAGTAGCCTTAAGCTCCTTTTAGAATTAGTAAAAAGTATTTCAATAATAAAGGACATAGTTCCAAATAAATATTGTTTAATTTTAAAAGTAAGAAACAAGTGTTTTAATTGGCGATCCTGCCAGGAGGTTAAATATACTTTTTAACTTCAATCGAGCGGACCTCGGGAACAAGTAGTGAAATCTAGTATAAACAGAACACTCGCGTTACCGGTTACAAGAATTACCTAGCATAGCAGGTACAAATATAGCTTCTTCGTACGAAGCAGCAAAGCAATTCAGTGAAAGTGTATATGTGGAGAAAAAAAACACACAAATTCGACGACAACAGACACGAGTTCAAAATGGAACAACTCGCAGTATTAATGGCAAGATTAGAAGCTTTAGAAACCAGGAGCAACACAGTAACACAAACCCTAGAGCACACACACACAGAGAATGCAAGGTTAGCAGCAATAATAACTAACCAAAATCAAATAAACACTAATTTAGAAACAAAACTAAATGAAGTAAAATCTGGATTAGGCATAGTACCAAACATACCTGTGCTAGAGGAAATAAGAACCACATATACAGATGGTAGTGAAATACAGTTAGACGCATTTAAAAGCCTACCTATTTTCAACGGCGATCAATCAAATTATCGGTCGTGGCGCGAAGAAGCATCCAGATTAATGGACAGCATTAAAAACTTCAAAACACACAGTAAGTACGCAGCAGCATTGACTATAGTGAAAAGTAAAATACAGGGTGCAGCCGCGAATGTGTTAACTAATTATAACACAATTTTTAATTTTGAGGCGATACGTAACAGATTAGATTATACGTACTCTAATCAAGAACCTCTATACGTGCTACAAGACATGATGAAAGCCATCACGCAAAAAAGAAGCACACTGTCTGAATACCACGACGAGATAAATAAAAATCTCAATTTAATAATATCAAAAATCACTATGTCAGGTGATCCGCCGAATATAATCGACAGACTAATTAAAAATGCTAACGACGACGCAGTTCGTATATTCATTGATGGTATGAGTGACAACTTTACAAGAGGATCATTATATTCAGCTACAATAAATGATCTAGAACACGCATTCGCAATTGCTCGCAGAATAGAACATGATAATGTGCACAGGCATTTACATCTCACTCAGGATAAGCACCACAAAAATATGCCACATGAACGCAGAAACGAAAGAAGACCAAATTATTCGAGCCAAACAACGAATTATCAACCCCAGAAGCAATACGATAATATTCAGCAACACAATCAAGGACCACAGCCGATGGAGATAAACTCGAGACAAATTGTACATGCACAGCGACAAAATTGGAATCAATACAAACCCGATGTATATAATCCACCAGCGAAACGTGAACACAGCGGGAGTTTCAACACACACAACAGACCGCAACGATCTTATCAGCAGAACTTCAAGCAGCAGAGAGTAAATAACTCCCGACAACAACGCAGAGACGATGTCAGCAGTACATATGCAGAAGCAGATGAAACGGAATGTATGGTAAATAATAACATAAGAATAGATCATTTAAACTAGTAGACGGGTTGCCCTGCTTAAATTTAACTAGTACTATTTCTAAGAAAATTTATAAAATTCTTATTGATACTGGTGCAACCCATAATTACATTAATAGAAAATGCGATTCTAGCAAAAAAATTAAAATTAAACCTATAAAAATAAAAACAATGCATGGTTATTCTATGGTAGATACAAAGAAAGTAGTTAGGATATTAAAGAAAAATATAACATTTTTTGAATTAGAGGATATTCAGTCTTTTGATATGATATTAGGATATGAAGGACTTAAAGTTCTAAACGCGGAAATAAATTTCAGTAATATGACTCTAACTACCATAAGCAGTGTCGAATCTATTCAGAAAATTAATTACATAATTGGGGAAAATAATATTTATAAAGCAGACATAGATAGACTGATGAAGATTAATAACAGCATAGGACCGTTACCCTTTACAGATACTATAGAAGCAAGCATTAGGACGACCAATGATAATCCGGTTTATGTTAAACAATATCCATATCCCATAGCAGATAACGAATTCGTAAACAAAGAAATACAGAAACTCTTACATGACGATATAATAGAAAAAAGCCATAGTCCTTATAACAGTCCCATATGGACAGTACCTAAAAAAGGTTTGGACGAAAAAGGAAAACCAAAACGGCGCATGGTTGTTGATTTCCAAAAACTTAACGCTCACACTGTAACAGACAGATACCCCATTCCGGATGTCAACATGACAATTCAAAATTTAGGTAAAGCCAAGTACTTTACAACATTAGATTTGGAGTCAGGTTTCCACCAAATTAAAATCAAAACAGATGATAAAGAAAAAACAGCTTTTGCTATAAATGGCGCAAAATATCATTTTAAACGAATGCCTTTCGGGCTCAAAAATGCACCAAGCATATTTCAGAGATGCGTGGACGACATTTTGAGAGACTTTGTAGGTAAATTCGTACACGTTTACATTGATGACGTATTGATATATTCTTCATCTGAGGAAGAACATATACAGCACATAAGTCAAGTATTCGACGTACTCAATAAAGCCACATTAAAAATATCTGATGAGAAAAGTAAGTTTTTTCAAGAAGAAGTAGAATACTTAGGTCACATAATCAGACATGGTAGAATCACTACGAACCCTGAGAAAATAGCAGCTATAGAAAATTTTCCAGTCCCACAAACGGTAAAGGATTTGAGAGGATTTTTAGGTCTTACAGGTTACTATCGTAAGTTTATAAAAGGATACGCAAGCATAGCCAAGCCCCTGACATTATATTTACGAGGAGATAACGGTAAAGTAAACAAAAAACAAAGTAAAAATATTAAGTTAAATCTGAATGATTCAGCATTAGAAGCGATTAGAATTTTAAAAAATTATTTGAAAGAACAAGTCGAACTTTTTCAACCGGATTATAGTAAACCATTCGAGCTTACTACTGATGCATCCAACATAGCTATTGGAGCCGTACTAAGTCAGAATAAGCAACCTATACACTTCTTGTCAAGAACACTGAGTAAGACAGAAGAGAACTATAGCACAAACGAGAAAGAGCTATTAGCGATCATATGGTCCTTACAAAAACTCAGAAACTACATATATGGTATAGCAGACTTAACCATATATACCGATCACCAGAGCCTTATATATTCTGTATCAGAAAAAAATCCCAACACAAAGCTGAAACGTTGGAAGGGAATCATTGAAGACTTTGGAGCAAAATTAGTTTATAAACCAGGAAACCTAAATCTTGTAGCTGACGCATTATCACGTCAACGCATAAATACTTCTACCATAGAAACAGCACATTCAGCTGAAAGTTCTTCTAATGATATAATAAAAACTGTGAATCAGCCTTTTAATGCATACACTGCACAGTTCGAACTTATTGAAGATATAACAAATAATATCGAAACACAAATCTATTTTAGTAACAAAATAAGACTCATAATAAAGTTTAAGGACAAAGACTCTTTACTAAGGCAGATGAAAGAAGTTATACAACCCCAAAAGATTGTAGCTTTGCATACGAAATTTGAAAACATATACAAATATGGTGAAAACATAAAAAAAGAATTCCCACTAGTAAGATTTATATTCACACCAAGAAAACTTCAAGACGTGACAAATTTGGAGGAACAACTAAAACTTGTAAGGGTAACTCACGAAAGAGCACACCGAGGGTTACGTAACAATATACAAGAAATCTCAGAGAAATATTACTGGCCCGATCTAAATAAACAAGCAAAGAGTTTCAACAGAAAATGCATAGCATGTCTATTTGGAAAATATGAAAGAAAACCTATCAGAGAACCTCTGAATAATTCAGAAATACCAACACATGTGGGAACACACATTCATATGGACATATACTTCAACGACAAGTATACTTTCCTTGTAACAGTAGATAAGTATTCTAAATATACAATCCTTCGGGAAATCGAAACTCGAAACAGACTGTACGACGTTATGGAAGAGGTCTTATCTAATTATTTCCCAAAATGTGAACGACTCATGACAGATAACGAGAAGGGATTCAAAACAGAAATGGTGAACCAAATGTGTTTGAAATACAACATAACTAAAGTAGAAACTCCAGTATACAGATCGACAGCGAACGGTCAGGTAGAACGTGTAAACGGTACAATAACTGAACTGTCTAGAATATTCACAATTCAGAATAAAACAAGACTTATCGAAGAAATATTTAGAACAGTGCGTGAATTAAATAATTCTATACACTCAGTTACCGGTTTGAAACCTAGAGACATTTTCTTTAATCAAAATAAATATAGCAATAGTGAAATTATAATAAATAAACTAAACTCAGCATCCAAAAAAGTGATCGAACGTCTAAATAAAGGAACTCGACACAGAGAGTATAAAAAAGGAGATAAGATAATGGTAAGAATCACAGGTCTTAGAAAGAAATCTAACGCCAGATACATAACAAGAATAGTAGAAGAAGATAAAGGAGACACTGTAATCTCTAAAGAAGGAATAAAAATTCACAAGGATAACATAAAGAATTATCATTTTTCAGATGACGAAAATATTAATATTCCTAACATTACTAGGAATTGTACAGAGTCAAGAAGGGCAAGGAAACGTTCAAATAACTGAGTTACTAAACAAGAAGTTTATACTTACGCAAACAGATGACGTGTATTTATTCAAAGAACAAACTTATTTGTTACATGCCACCAACCTGACTTCGATATTTCAACCTTACGTAAATATCGTAACTAGTAAATATCAACCTACACAAGAAGAAAAAATTTGGTTAAGTAAAATTAAGAATTTAGCAGACCAATTACAAGAACATACTAGGCATACTAGATCAATTAACTTTTTAGGAACAGCTTTCAAATATGTGTTTGGTAATCCTGACCATTATGACTTAGTTAACATAGAAACGAGTATAAATAATCTCATAGAAAACAATAATAAACAAAAAACTATAAATTCTAGATTTGAACAAATTTTGCAACAATTCGAAGGTCAGAGCCTTAAAGAACATTTAGTAATAGAACAAGTGTACGAACAATTATTATTATTGACCAGAACAATTAATGCAGCAAAAAATAATGAATATTTATCAGAAAGCCTAGACTTAGATGACATTAAAAATATTATTCAACATGAAATAATTCAAGTACCCATAATAAATATACTTGAGTACTCTAAAATATTATTAGCTAGAACTGATGAATTCTTCATCACAATATATAAATATCCAGTTCTAATTAAATCATGTAAATTGTATAAAGTAACACCTTTAAATTCAAAACATGGAAAAATCATTACAGATAAAACAATTGCCTTATGTAACCAAACTTATTTAAGAACAAGAAATTGTCAAAATCATCTAAGTAAAAACATTTGTGAAATTAACTTTGAAGAAGAAAATTGTCTTATTCCACTTTTAAAGAATATAACTTCAAAATGCAACATTAAACAAGAATACGATTACGACTTAGAAATTGAATCCGGTGTTATGTTATTAAGCGGTAAGCATAAGTTAAATAATCAAACAATTAATGGTATAAACTTAGTTACTTATGAAAATACTATAAATCTAGACGATAAAATATACAAAAACATGCATAAGCAAATTAAAGAAGTTATATTAAGAAATCATAATTCAGAGTCTTACATCGACCAAATAATTAAAGAAGATACAATGTACAAATTCGATAACATAGATACTTTAAAAAAACTAATTATTCCTTTTGAAGAAAAACCGATATTATCAACTATATACACAATTGTAACACTGATTGTTATTCTAGCATTTACGTACGTAATGATAAAAACTATACAATGTATAACAGATCGTCAAAAACAAAAAAAGATTGACGCATATAACAAAACTTATGAAAGAGAAATGTTAAAAATAGCGTCGAAAAATCGGGACGATTTCGTTTAACAAGGGGGGGAGTTAAGTATCCATAGCAAAACATATTGAGAAAAAAGATAACATTATTTGTATTCAATGATATCTTTAGTCTCTAGTACAGTCTTGCACACAACGCTACAATGATAACATATGTAAAAGAGATAATATCGTTTGTATACAATGTTGGAATATTATCTCTTCTTCATTATCAAGCAAGACGATTGTACGCTTGGGTCTCCTTGTAGATAGATAAGAAAAGTATATAAATACGACTGTATGATGAATTTATCAACAGTCTTATTGTAACTACATAGTAGCCTTAAGCTCCTTTTAGAATTAGTAAAAAGTATTTCAATAATAAAGGACATAGTTCCAAATAAATATTGTTTAATTTTAAAAGTAAGAAACAAGTGTTTTAATTCGCGTCCTTAATCTGCCCATGCCCATCTCATCTTGTTTCTATAAATACGTAAGGTAAACTTCTGTTGCATGTCGCGGCCAATGAATTTCAGTGAATTTCAGTGAATTTCAGTCGAGGATCTACAATCTACATGCTGCTCCTGCAGAGTCCTTCGGTGCAATTAATTAATTGATTTTATCGTCGGAATCAAGCACGAAATTTAATTGGAACGGCTCTCGATGGTTTCATCGTAATGAGGTTACTTCTGAGTTCTGTTTACGCTGTCGTCCTATCCGTTCTGATTTTCACAGCGCGTTCTCGTGGGCCTACGTAGGTAGTTATAGAAAAAAAATGCTGATGTTGGTTGGTTGTCGATTTTAATTACATTTCAATTAATTTCCACGTTGTAAGGGATTTACTTTCGAGTGCCTATATATACATTGAAACGAATAGCAGAGTGACGGACGTGGAGGTACACGTTAATCCCTTTGGTGTAAATTACTATAGAGATTTTTTTCACTATTTCCAATGATTTCAAAGTGATGGTTATTTTAAAGGTCGATTTGCAGCTCGCTAGCTGCTCGAAAAGGCTGCAAGTGGGCGGTGTTTCTGAACACTTTTCTTGTGACCATGACTACAAACTCAAATCTCGAGGACCACCCGCTGTCGTTTTTGCCAATCGGAACCCCACTGGGTAAGTTCACTGTTCACCAAAATTCTTTGACTGCAGGCCTGTACATTTCACTCGGTCTCGATGCAACACTCGTAATCGGGAAAAAATAACTCGTATGCAAATAAAATGCCATTATACCACGAAACAAGCAAATATCTCGTTAAACACATGCACAAACAAGATTCTACGCTTCCCAATGAGCGCACTCGTATGTTTACGTACAGAACACATTCCTCCGTCTCGAGCTGTTCTAGTTTATTTATCCGAGACACTCGTTCTCGCAAAAGGAGCTCACACGAGCAAACAAAATAATCACACATCAAATCTGGCAAAGTGCCGAGATTTTAACTCTCACGTGCTTTCGGGGAAGATGCGGATGCACTGAAAGGACGATTCCGTTTTACGAGGTTTTACTCTCTCAAAACATGCACATTACTCCATGGACGGATATCAAGTGGTATATATTGTAAAAAGGAAATCATTTCCTTGAGGTAGGACGTAGGAGCGTGGGTTTCTCTCTTGCGAATGGAATTTCTGGATATGAAAGACTTTTAAAGTGAATTCATCCACCGTGGCTATGCTTCCGATATCACACGGTGCTGCTATAGTGGAAATTACCACCCGAAAGTAAATGGAATCCAATGGATTGGATTATTTATGCGTTGAAACAAGGAAGCCGGCTAATGGTACAGTTGTGGAGTGCATTGAACTACGAACGTGTGGAGACGTGAGATATCAAATGCATCTATAAGTACTGGGCTTTCGGCTAAGGAGTTGCAACGGTGAGTAGGTAGGCTAAAATGCATTTTATTGAAGCTCCCTTGACTTGGTTAGTTTTTCATGTGATACACAGGAGCTCATTAGACTTCCAATCGGATTGTTTTCGGTTCTCGTTAAAAACTTTTACACAAACGGGGTTCATGTCGGGTTTGTACTTAAATTCAGATGTTTGCAGTTTTATAGCCATTTTCAACATTTTTCCAAAGTTAGGGCAAAACGAGGACGATTTTTGTTTAACTTCGTTCGTATGTCAATTATATTAAGAACGACTTGGGAATGCTTTGCTTTTGATAAATTCGAGCAACGCATTTAGGGTTACCTTTTGCAGCCATGGCCAGTTTTGCAACACCAACCATATATCGAAAATTTCTATGTTCGGAAATGCACATCAATGAAAATTTGACAACTTTTGCTCCCAATAAGTGTCGCTTTAAAGCGGTTGCAATTTTTTTTATTATTTTAGAGTATATTACGTGCCTTTGCCTGACTTTCTCCAAATTTCAAAAGAAAAATTCTGGGTTGAGCTGTATCCTACCAATTTTTACTCAGCAGGTACATGTAAGGACCTCCGTCAACTTGGCAGAGCACATATGGCAAAAATCGATTGTGAATAGCTCTGAATTATGTGATAATTATGTGCTAATTTTGTGCTAAGTTTTTGATTTTTGTGCTCCAACGGTTTCGGAGAAAATCGACATCGAAAAGTGCTCTGCCAAGTGGACGTCAAGCCAGTAGAGCACATAGTCAAATCGGCCGAATATTAAAAGAATTAATACTCCACATTTTTTTTTTTTTTTTTTTTAACCGAGGGTAGGTGAAAATCTTCCAAAGACACTATGAGAATAGCAAGCGCGTGCTCATAGTAGTGTCAGATTTTTACTGACTAAAAACACCACCCTGCGAAAGATTGTTAGATACTGCAACTAAGATATAACTTATCAAGCAATTTTTCTATAACGAAATAACAACTTTTGACAGGCTACTTCCCAATGAAAGATCCTGCATGTTCCGCAATTTAGACGCGGTTAATCCTATCTTGCCAAGTCGAACGGTTTCGTTCTTTGTAGTCGGCGTAATAAATTGTTCTCGTCCAAAATTTGTCGGACTGAATTGTTGACATGTCCGATTAGTCGGTTTCTATGCTTTCTCGCGAAGCTTTTTGTTTCAGCTTCAATTTTCGAAATTCCGAGATCTCTGTGGATATCGTCGTTTCTAATATACCATGGTGCTTGTACAATTTCTCTAAGCACTTTATTTTGAAAAGTTTGTAGAATGTTGACATTTGTTTTCTTGGTACAACCCCAGAGTTGTATACCGTAGGTCTACACCGGCTTTAGCACTTGCTTATATAGAAGCAGTTTGTTTTCGGTACTGAGCTGGGAATGTTTTCCGAGTAACCAGTACATTTCTTTATATTTGATATCGAGTTCTTTACGTTTCATTTTCACGTGCGAATTCCATTTCAGCTTGTCATTCCCAGGTATTTGGCCTCGTTTGCAAAGGGTATTCGGGCCAAGTTTAAAAAAATTGGCAAGTCATTTGTTTTCTTATACGTGAAATTCACGTGAACAGATTTAGTTTCGTTGAGGGCGATCCGCCAGTCCCTCGTCCATTCATTTACCTTATTCAGTGCGATTTGAAGTTTTGCAGTCGTTTCTTCAATTGTATTACCTACTGCTAGGATAGCGGTGTCGTCGGCGAACGTAGCGAGAGTAGTGCCATCTTCTCTTGGTATATCGCGAGTATATAGCAGATAGAGAAGGGGCCCAAGGACACTTCCTTGCGGCACGCCGGCCGAAATTTCCTTAAGCTCAGAGTATTCGTTTCCATGTCTAACACGGAAGAGTCTATTCCCGAGATATGATTCTAAAATATCATATAGGCGTATGGGAAGAACTTGTCGTAATTTAAATTTTAATCTGTCATGCCACACCTTATCAAAGGCTTGTGAGACGTCAAGGAATACGCTCGAGCATATCTTTTTTTCTTCAAATGCTTTCTCAATTACGTCAGTAATTCTATGCACTTGGTCAATCGTCGAATGCTTGGTTCTGAACCCAAACTGGTGGTCAGGGATAAGATTATTGTTTTCTATAACCGGTTGTAGGCGCGTTAGTATGATTCTCTCGAAAACTTTGGATATAACTGGAAGAAGGGAAATTGGTCTATACGACTTTACTTCATTTGGCGGTTTTCCTGGTTTTAAAACCATTATGACCTCCGCAACTTTCCATTGGCTCGGCACGTGTTTTAGTCTGAGCGCGGCATTAATAATATGAAGAAGCTTAATTAATGCTTTTCTTGGTAGAACTTTGAGAACTTCTCCCGTGATCAAATCATAACCAGGAGCTTTCTTAGGTTTTAGGGATTCAATTTCACGTTTTAGTTCCCTTAGCGTTGCACTTGTGAGTATTAAATCGTCGGATAGTAATTCCGCCGCAATAACACTGTCGTGAACCGCCCGACCATCGTACGGTTTAAAGGTTTCTTCTAAATACTCCACATTGATTCCTGATTTATGTGCAGCTTTCCAGCTTCGTGGCTCAAGCCGTTTAGCTAGAAAACGCATTACTAGTTTCTATTCTAGTAAGTGCATAGAAAACTGTAAACTCAAATCCTAAAAACGGACGAAAATCAAAAAATAAAAAGCACATACATATCTCTGATTTCTGCGCTTTTGATTTGCTTAGTCATTGATTTGTGTGCTATCCTAACGTTCTTGTTGACAGCATATATTTTGTTTTACCCTCATTCACTACTAAACCCATTTTTGCCGCTTCTATACTAATAGTTGCAAATGCACCAGTGACAGTTCTCTGTGTTCTGCCAATGATATCGATGTCGTCAGTGTTTACAAGCAGTTGCACAGGCTTTTGGAAAATTGTGCCCCTGGTGTGGGCTTGCGAGTTTCGTACAATCTTCTCAAGAATGTTGTTGAAGAAGTCACATGACAGTTGACAGCGCGTCAATCCTTTTTTGACATCAAAGGTCTCGGTGAGATTGTTTCCGACCTTTCTGGAGCAGCGTGCGTTTTGCATCGTCATTCTGCAGAATCCGAAAAGTTTGGCAGGGATGTCAAAACTAGACATGGCTCTATATAGCTCGTCTATATAGATGCTGTCATATGTGGCCTTAAAATCGATAAACAGGTGGTGGGTATCGACTTGGACTTCTTGAGTTATTTCCTGGATCTGCCGTAGTGTGAATATTTGATCAGTAGTGGACCTACCGGGCCTAAAACCGCACTGATAGGGTCCAATCAGTTTGTTGACATAAGGTTTCAGGCGTTCGCACAGTACGGCATAAAGGATCGTATATGCGATGTTAAGGAGACTGATGCCTCTATAGTTGGCGCAGTTGAGGGGGTCTCCTTTCTTGTGGATCGGGCAAACAATGCTGAGGTTCCATTCATCAGGCATACTTGCCTCTAACCAAATTTTTGAGAGGAGTTGGTGTATGAACTCTACCAAGTCATCTCCGACTGCCTTGAAGAGCTCGGCAGGCAAGCCGTCTGGTCCAGCAGCCTTGTTGGACTTCAGCTTGGATATTGCTATCCTCACTTCATTTGCCCAGGTTGAATGGTTCATTTGGTTCATGCAAATGAATACAAGCTTCTAATAAGCTATCTATAATAGAACGATTCTATTTTATTTTATTTTTTTTATCCTCTTTTATTTTTTCATTTTTAGCATAATTCGGTCGTAAAATGAACTTGTTAGCATTTGACAAATTTAGACAAGAGCGACGAAATATTTTATACTATTGGTTGATAGGTAATGAATAGACGCTTCTAATGAGCTATGTATCTAAGTAGAATTGTAACCGAATCAATTTTTTTTTTTAATTTTTAAAAATCTTACAGTTTTTGACCCATTTAGAGAAAAGCGACAAAATATTTTATTTGAACGGATAGTAGCCTTCACATATAGATTTCTTTTAAGATGTGGCGTATTAACATTCGAGTGGGTTATTTTTTTGTTAATTTGTTAGCTTTTCCTTGAAAAACAAAAGAGTTTTATAGCGAACTGACGTTATAAAAAAACGTAAATTTGAAATTGTTGGCGAACGACTTGTCTGATTGGATAAAATTGTACATTTCCCTAGATGTAAAACCACGATTAAATCGGTAGTTGATATGCGCAGCTCTGCCTGTAAGCTTGGTCCACCACAAAACCTCCCATTTCGCGAAGAGCGACAAAATCAAGAATAGAGCAATCAAATAGCAATTAAATCCCATGTACTTTGTTTGGCGAAGTTCGAATATGGCGGACCAAGCTTTACCCACGTTTGGAATAAAGAAACACCCCTATCGAGGTATCCGTTCGGAATGGAATTTTCTCCGATTTGTAGGAAATCGAAGAAATAACATTTTTTTTTTTTTTACATTTCAAATTCATTTTTTTTTAATTCTTTATTATTGTTTTGTTTAAAACTAAAAATTTAAAACTTTAAAATTACCTAAGCTACTTAACCTACATTACCTATAGGTTTATCCATTACCTTGGGGTTTATCCGTGCCGCCGAGACTCGATCGAGGCCATAAGCGTCGGTCAAGTCTCAGAAGCACTCTTTCATGTTGGCTAGCCCGGCGCCTCCCAAAGACCCCCTACTCTAAACCTAAACCTACTAACTTAATATCTAGCTTAAAACTAAGGAGGAATGCTACAAAAGTAGCGCACCGGACCGGGAGAGCGTATCATCTCTCACGTCTTCATAAGCCACCAAAATTCGGTGAACTGCTTTACCGTATCGACCCTGTCCCGTTCCGCAATTGCGGTACTAAAATGGAGGAGCTTCTGAGCATTGGCGGCGTACCCGTCGTGGATGAGCCGCTTATCCCTCGCGCTGCGGTGGCTGTTGTACAAACCGGCACACCATCTTTTGTCTGGACTAACCCTTTCATACGTACATGAAGAAATACCTCAGACGGGATAGAGCCAGTCCGAAGCGTACTCTCGTGGTACATTAAATTGGGTTAGTAAGCCCCTGAGATCAGGTTATTATCACTGGCCATCGCCCTAGCAACGTGCCTCCGAATAACCTTAATAAGGAAATTGTCAATCCTATTCAGTCGAGCCCCATTGTATAAGGTCCTGTTGGGATAGTATTTTATGTACTGAGATTCAGGAGTTCTAAACAACCCTAGACAGGGCCTGAGTCATTGCCTCTCAAACACTCGAATCTTTTCCATATAGGACGGCGCTATATACACATGGGACAGCCATAAGCGATGATAGGCCTTATAAGGGCCACGTAGCAAATGAGCTTCGCCCTGGAGTCAAGTTGACTGCTGCGAAACAGTCTCCTTGTCAGAGCATAGGCCCTCTTAGCCCCAGTAAGACAAGCATCTATATGTTTGTCAAAATACAGATACTTGTCGAGCCGGATGCCGAAATACATGAAATATAAATGAACACGTTTTTCACCACCAATGGTCGTCCTGGCTGTCCAATAATTGTTAATTTTCTGCAGTTTTTTTCTGGTGTCCCTAGAGGCCCCAGCCAATGGAGTTCTGAACAGGATTGATTCCGATTTTTGGAAATTGATTTTCAACTTCCAATCATCGCAATACCTCTTAATTTGCTCGAAGTCACGCTGCAGAAGGATGTTGAAGACCTGATGACCTCGATATTTGATCCTGACCTATACACCACTAAATCGTCTGCGTACGCTATAGCGTGTCTGAGGGAACCCACCAGATCACTACTTGTGTAAATATTAAACAGGACCGGAGAATTCACAGCTCCCTGTTGTAAGCCGTTTTTAATTTCGAAAACCCTACTCGAAGTCACGTTGCTACCTTTGACAACGAAATTCTTTCCCATAAGCATGTCATAAATCACATATCGAAGAAATTCCATTCAAGATATCCGTTCCGAACCACTTTTCGGAAAAATTCTAGACACAGGGCTACCATGAATGTTCTATTTTTATTGAAAGCAATAAAATTGTTTACAACTTCTCATCCTTTCCAACGGATTGCCTTCGCCTTCGATTTACGGAATGAAGCCTCTTGAACACAAATCACTCGGTACTCCAAATATACAACCATATACATAATACAGGACTTTATCTCTTTATCGAAGACATTTAACAGACCTGCAAGACTTCACTTAATTTATACAACCTATTTCCTTCGAGTTAATTAAAGGTCTGGCTTTCGCCCGACGAAACATCTGTTTCCATAAATACTCGCAAGTGACTACATTTCGGGGATACGCATTCAACCAACGCCAACGGATATATTCATAACCACCGAATTGTGCTACTTTAATTCTTTTCTCTTATCCTTCGTTAGGGTAATAACAATGATAATAATAATAAAAACCTTTCCGAGAACCAATTTCACACCATTCGGGTTCTATTACATTCCCGTTTCGAATGGTATAATCAAAATGTGCCTCTGACTTATTGTGAATTTATAATTCAATTTATATCATTTTCGCATCTGTGTTCGGTGAGTTGAATGCCGGCGCTGGTGTGCTGTTTTCCTGGATTCAATTCATGCGATATGTGCTTTCTCACAACGATGGCGAAGGGATTCTGTACACTTGCGTATTACTTAGATATATCGGTATATAGCTATAAATTTATGCTACTGCCTTTCAAATTATTTGCGACAACTTCTTTTGTAGAATTTAAGGCTTGCAGAAGGCATCACTTCTTCAAATACAAAATATATTTATGCGCTCTGAGTTGTGTGACGTATTGGTGAATTGAATTCAGTAAATTTCGAAAACAAAGGACTCTACAAAAGGAACCAGTGCAGGTGTGAATGGTAAAATAGCTCGACGCCTATTTTAAAATAAATCAACAAGAGCACACATGCACTCTGGAAGGTATACTAAATTCCATCCGTTCTTTGTAATTATATTCGCGTGCTCGTGCTGAACTTAAAATATCTAATACAAGCAATTTGTGAATAATTTTATTTTAATCTTGAACAGAAACGGGTTCATCAGAGTAAGACTTAAGTGTAGAGATGACAGAAGAAAATAGCACGTACCGCTGGACCAGAGATGCATAATTTTTCATAAATTAATTTTTACAATCTCTATATATAAAAATCAATTGCTGTGCGTTAGTCGGGTAAAGGTTCCAGAACGGCTCGACCGATATGAATGATTTTTATGTTGTTTTGTTCGTCTTGAATCAGGGATGGTTTAGGAATAAAGAAAAGTCGGAAAACTCTCAACAGGTGGCGCTGTAGGCGTATATTTCGTTTTTCAGTTCAATTCAGTTTTCTTCAATATAATAAACTTCTTTATATACGAAACGATGACGATATAGCTCGATAGTCACTGGGCCAATTTTTAAGATTCTTCTTTTGTTTTGTTTATATTGTTGTATTTCAGGTTTAGGCAGTCTTAAAAGATAGGATTTTGGACCCGATAGGTGGCGTTTTTGTCGATCTCCGAAATGTATTTTCTTCGTTCCCGCTTGAAGGATCTTTTGGATCTGATAGGTGGTGCTGTTGCCGATCTCCGAAACAGCTTCACCGAGTTGATTGAAATTCTCTACATGGGTATGATTGCTTCCAGTTTTAAAGTTCGGATAGCTTTTAACGCTATAGGTGGTACTATGCAAAACCTAAGCGGGATAGGAAAACGGATTGTGGCACATCCCATTCAGAAATAAAACCAAACGCTATTTCTAAAGTTGTAGGTAGGTATAATCAAAATTATTAATGGACATTGTCCAAATAAAAAACCAGCTGTGTCAGTCAGTCATAACCTAATGGAAATGGAATATAACATCGTTCAAATATCCGCGGCGGCTATCTAAGGTGACACGGATTCGAGTGGTAACATTCGTAACGACCGCCGCATAGATCCCACTGAATATGGGCGGTGTCATTGGTTTTGTTGGCTTTGAGGACATCGACCAATTGGGCCTTATTGCCATTGACCTACGCCTCTAGGAAACCACACACGAAATTGTCTAGCCGGGTTAAATCGCACGATCTTAATGGCCAATCCACATCACCTCTGCTCGAGATAATTATACTCTGAAATCGTTCATATAGAAGGTCCACCGTGGCGTTTACTGTGTGGCACGTAGCCCCGTCCTGCTGGAACCACATTTGGTGCTATGTCCATATCGTTCAAATTAGGTCAGAAGAAATCGTTTAGCATCGTTCTGCATCGTCGTAAATCGTGATGGCCTTACCAACTGCATTTTCAATGATGCCGCCGGCCGGCTGGTCCAAAATTCGCACCAGAGAGTAACTTTTTGTGAATGCATTGCCACCTGCTGAACTTCGAGTGGCTTCGCGTCGTTGTACTTACATCCTAGATCCTACATATATGGCAATAGGTATATATTTGCTTTTTAACGTAGCCTACTTACTTACTTAGGTGGCGCTACAGTCCGGGGTGGACCTGGGCCTCAACCAATACGCCTCTCCAGTTAGCGCGATCTTTGGCTAACTGCCTCCAGTTGCGCACTCCAAGTTGGTTGAGGTCCCCTTCCACTTGCGCGCGCCACCTAAGGCGAGGTCTTCCTCTACTGCGTTGTCCCTCCGGGTTAGAATCGAAGACTCTTCGGGCCGGAGCGTTGGTGTCCATTCGCTCTACATGTCCCAGCCATCTTAGACGACTGATGCGTACTTTTCTGACTAGGTCGATGTCGCTGTACAGCTCGTAGAGTTCGCTGTTAAATCTTCTCCTCCAAAGCCCGTCAACGCAAACGGGACCAAAAATCACTCGAAGAATTTTGCGTTCGAAGCGACCAAGAAGATCCTCATCCGTTTTTGCTAGGGTCCATGCTTCTGCGCCATAGAGCAGGACAGGGATGATGAGAGTCTTATATAGAATCTCCTTAGTGCTTCTTGACAAGGCCTTACTAATCAATTGCCGTCTTAGGCCAAAGAAACAGCGGTTGGCAAGTGTGATTCTTCGTTTGATTTCTGATGTGATGTCGTTATCAGAGTTTATAGCGGAGCCGAGGTAGACAAAGTCCCTAACTACCTCAAAGTTATAGCTGTCTATCGTGACGTTCTGCCCGATTCGTCGATGTCGTGTGTCCCTTCTTGTTGACAGCATATATTTTGTTTTACCCTCATTCACCACTAAACCCATTTTTGCCGCTTCTGTACTAATACTTGCAAACGCACCAGTGACAGCTCGCTGTGTTGTACCAACAATGTCAATGTCGTCAGCGTATGCAAGCAGTTGCACAGACTTATAGAAAATTGTGCCTCTGGTGTTGGCTTGTGAGTTTCGCACAATCTTCTCAAGAATGATGTTGAAGAAGTCACATGACAGCGCATCACCTTGTCTAAATCCTTTTTTGACATCAAAGGTCTCGGTGAGATTGTTTCCGACCTTTACGGAGCAGCGAGCGTTCTCCATCGTCATTCTGCACAATCTGACAAGTTTGGCAGGGATGCCAAAACTAGACATGGCTCTGTATAGCTCGTCTCTATAAACGCTGTCATATGCGGCCTTAAAATCGATAAAAAGATGGTGAGTATCGATCTGGTATTCTTGGGTTTTTTCCAGGATCTGCCGTAGTGTGAATATTTGATCGGTCGTGGACTTACCGGGCCTAAAACCGCACTGATAGGGACCTATCAGATCGTTGACGAATGGTTTCAGGCGTTCACACAATACAGCAGACATGATCTTATACGCAGTGTTCAGGAGACTGATGCCTCTGTAGTTGGCGCAGTTTAGAGGGTCTCCTTTCTTGTGGATCGGGCAAACAATGCTGAGGTTCCATTCATCAGGCATACTTTCCTCTAACCAAATCTTGGAGATGAGTTGGTGTATGCACTCTACCAAGTCATCTCCGGCTGCCTTGAAGAGCTCGGCAGGTAAGCCGTCTGGACCAGCAGCCTTGTTGGATTTAAGCTTAGATATTGCTATCCTCACTTCATTTTGGTCAGGTGGACGGAAATCTTGGCTGTCATCGTCCAGGTTGAATGGATCGTTCTGCCTAACAGCGGAATTTGTGTCGTCTTCGCCGTTTAGCAGTCTGCAGAAATGGTTTTTCCATGTCCTCAGCACCGACTGTGACTCTACTACAAGGTTTCCTTGCTCGTCTCTACAGGTCTCCGTTCGGGTCTTGTTGCCATGACACGTTCTTTTTACCTTTTGGTAAAACTTCCGAACATTGTTCCTGGAGTAACACCTCTCTATATCCTCGATCGCGCGCTTCTCATGCTCTCTCTTTTTTCTCCGGAGAAGCCGATGTTCTTCCCTCCTTTTTTGCTCGTAGAGCTGACGAGCTGCTCTCGTCCTTCTATGCAGCGACGCTTCGTAGGCACTTTGTTTTGCTGCATGTGCTTGCCGGCACTCTTCGTCAAACCAGGGGTTTCGGGGGGGTGGGCTGGTGAAACCGAGCACATCAGTTGCGGCGTTTTTGATGGCTTCTTGGCATCGGCGCCACTGGTCTTCGGCACTTGATGCTGGCAGCATAGGACTTCTCGAGAGGTTGAGGGATACGCGATCGGCAAAGGTTCTGGCGGTTTGTTGCGTTTGTAGTCGTCCAACGTTAAATCTCCTCACAGTATTTTCTCGTTGTTGTGGCGTCTTGGATATCCGCATCCGTACCTTGGCTACAACAAGGTAGTGGTCCGAGTCTATGTTGGCCGCTCGGAAAGTTCGGACATCTAGAATACTGGAGGAGTGCCTTGCGTCGATCGCAACGTGATCAATTTGGTTGACGGTTTGATGATCAGGTGACCGCCATGTTCCTTTGTGTATATTGAGGTGAGGAAACCGTGAACTAGCTATGGTAACATTACGTCCCGCAGCAAAATCAATCAGCCTAAGTCCGTTTCCAGACGTGGTGTCGTGTAGGCTGTGTTTTCCGATTGTGCTACCAAAGATGTCCTCCTTTCCTATTTTGGCGTTAAAATCACCCAAGACGATTTTAACGTCATGCTTAGGACATTGCTCATATGTTTTGTCGAGGAGCTCGTAGAAACATTCTTTGGTAGCATCGTCTTTATCTTCTGTGGGGGCGTGAGCGCATATCAGGCTGATGTTGGCGAATTTAGCCTTGATGCGGATAGTTGTAAGGCGTTCACTAACGTGTCGAAAGCTCAAGACTTCTTGCCTAAGTCTGCCGCTTACAACAAATCCGCATCCAAATAGACGCTGCTTTTGTTCTCTGTAGCAGTCACCGTAGTAAATGTCACAGTTTTTCATCCTCCTTTTGCCCGGCCCATCCCACCGCACTTCCTGGATGGCGGTGATACCTGCTTTGTAGCAGTCTAGGGCCTCCGCTAGTTGTTCGGCTGCACGCGGTCTGTTCAGAGTTCGAACATTCCACGTGCAGATCCGAACGTCATTGTCCTTTTTTCGTTTTGCAGGGTCGTCAACAGTGAATCCGTCCTTATCCGAGGCTTTTGGTTGCTTCGCAACAGTGCTTTTTTTCCGTGGTAGGGTAGTTAACCCCACGCACAACCCCCAACCTGGAGGACCAGGCCCTTTCTGTAACCCCTTGGGCAAAAGGAGCCGGAATATTCCGGAGTCAGTAACCCGCTGCGGGGATGTGAGAGCTGCCGTTGACCCATTAAGGGCTCTTCCGCCACCATCTCTATTTCAACACCCTGACTAGTGCTGAAAAATCCTCAATGACCTCAGCTCCAAGTACGTCGAAGTAGCTCATTGAGGTATCTGCCATGTTGACTGTTGACGCCACCGTTGATTCAGCCATGTGAATTCATCCGCCGTACGTCCTCTTTCTGAGGGGCTCATGTAAGACCTCTGAGACTCGATCAGGCAGTCATTCCGACAGAGCATTATAGTGTTGCTATTTTCTTCGTGTTCAACACTCGCGCTTATAAGTTTAGCAAGTCATGCCCGGAAGGACAAGACCAGTACCCGGTGGCTACCACGCGGAGGTAAAATAAGCACAATTGATGTGTATGAACAGTTACAACGACTGGGCATCGCCAAGTTGACGCCAATCAGTGCCTACCCTATTCATACAACACCCAACGTAGCCATTTAGCCAAAAATCCACCTCGTCGCTAAATATAATTTTTTGCCAAATTTTGGTCTCCTGTTTCAAAAGCTCTAAAGGTCCTTACAACTCATAAGGTTCTGTGTCAGTTGGATCTTGTATGGGTGAAAGCCCAAATCCCGTTTGACTGAAAAATAAACACCATAGATATATTTTTCAAACAAAAAGTTGCAATATTTGATACTGTTTTGTCTGCCAAATTTTACAAAAACCCCTCTAACGATTTTGATCAAAATACATACTAAAGATAATATCAGTATTCTAAATAAGATCCCGTACTTAGTTTTTCTCAAAAAATTCGAAGAAATCCGTTATTTAATTATTTTTTTCAAAAATTACTACCCAAAAGCCGATCTCTGTTCACTCTGTCCGCCGGTTGTCGGATTTCTGAATTTTTTTGGTAGAAAATAATAACCTAATTTCTATTCTTAGTTAATTTTTATATATCAAGCGGTTTTATTCGCCTTAATCTCCTGATTACATGGTCTGTATTTAATAATTCGGTTATTTCTAAGCTAACGCAGTTGAGAAGCCTACGTCTGTGCATTTGAGCAACTTTTTTTTTAATTTCGTCTTCTACCATTTCGATATTTAGATCTCTATGAAGATCAGCGTTTATGTACCAAGGTGCATTGACTATGTTTCTTAGTACTTTATTTTGGAAGACATGCATTGTTTGGCATGTGCATGCCCACAACTGGAGACCATAGGCCCAAACTGGTTTGAGAATTTGCTTGTATAGCAATAACTTATTGTAGTTGGACAGGGATGAATATCTGCCAATAAGCCAATACATTTTACTGTAACGCATGTTCAACTCATCATTTTTTTTTTACATGCGCTTTCCAACGCAGTTTAGCGTCTAGAGTCATGCCTAGATATTTGGCTGTGTTTGAATAGGTATTCCACTACATTGTTGTTAATGTAGACTGGAATATGTGGTACGTTTTTATAGGTACGTAAAATTAATATGGACTGACTTAATGAGCTTTTTTGTTGCTGTTTCAACAGTTTCTCCTACGGCAAGTACAGCAGTGTCATCTGCAAAAGTTGCTATAGTGGTTTTTCCGATTTCAGGCAAATCGTTAGTGAATAAAAGGTATAGCACTGGCCCTAAAACACTGTCTTGCGGTACACCAGCTTTAATCTCTCTTAATGTTGAGTATTCTGTATCTTGTTTAATTCTGAAGAATCGATCTGATATATAAGACTCCAGAATTGTCGAATACTGCTTTGGCAGTTGTTTTTGTAATTTGTGTATCAGTATGTTCTAATCGTAGGCGAAAATTAGAATATTTAAGTTGCTGGAAAAGGCATTTCGCAGCAAAAGTGAATAGATAATTCACTTGGGAAGGTTAAATAAAAGTCGCGGAACGTTCGGTAAACGTTATAAAATTTTCTTTACTGCTTTTAATTCAAAGTCTTTCAGTCGAATGAATTCAAACTGCTCTACAAATTCTTAAAGAAACCTCGGTTTCGTAATTCTATGTACAAGATCAGCTGTGTGACCACTTAAGGTCATTGCCCTTGACCGTGAAATATGCTTCTTAGTATTAGTTTTACATAAAACAATTTATTTTACATTTTTAGCATCAATACAAACTAATCAAACTAATCACTAACACTTGCGCTATGATGATGTTCAGAATGCCTTGCCTTGGCTGGTGTGAGAGAAGACTAACTACCTTTACGTTGATGATGGGTACTGGGTAGTCGAGCATTTGACGTATCGGCCTCATTATGTCTCGTGTTGGTTTCGCCGTCGGTGGTTTTTGTTTGCGTCTTCGTTTTTGTGCGGTGTTTTTTCTTCATATAAAGTGTTTTCGATGGATTTGTAAATTCTAAATGTCCTGTGCCTTGTAACCAGTGATTGCGAATATTGTTGACACTTCGTTCTTGAAGTTAAATGATCATATTCCAAACACAGGTCTAATGTACGGACATTGATTAAATTTGGGATCCAAACACAGTATTTAATTTGAAGTGCGTACCTGAAATAAGACATATTATGTCTATCTGGTTTATATCGAAAGTCACTTGTATCTCCTCCTTTCGATTCTCGAAACCATTAGCATTCCATTCTAAATAGAATTTTGATTTTATTCATCATGTTTGTCTTTTTGGTACAGCTCTTTTATTGCGGTTCTGTGTCTCTAGCAACGATATTCTATCTAATATCATTTTATTGTTTTTTTTTTTTTTCCATGGAACCAATCCTATTTAGGACTTGTCTCATGAGGGTTTCCATTGCAGTGTGTGGCTCTGTTTTGCGTTTTACGGCTTACTCTGCTGGTATTTGTACTGTTTTTGAAGCTGCCTGAGCATATGTCATTTTAGGGCCCGCTGTCTTTTATATTGCGTTCTTTTTGATGATCACTTGATTTTTCGCTTTTTCTTTTTGTGGGCTCTTTTGTGAGTCCTTTTTGGCCTTTTGTGCTTCCTTATTGGAGCTTTTAAGTGGTTTCTTTTTTTTTATCTTTTGCAAGTTGCATTTCCTTGGCAACTATTTTAATTTAATCTAATTTAATTTTTTAAAGTTTTATTTCATTTTAGAGTAGGAAGGAAAGTACAAGATCTTTATAGCAGTTGCAATTACTCGCTATTACTTTCTTCTAAGGCGTCAGGCTCTGATATATAGACTTTTGAGTCCGAATGTAAAAGGCAAGAAAATAAGCATGGATTTTTCTTACCGGAAGCATTTAATTTTCAGACAGTTCACTTTTTATTTTATTGGACGAAACTTATTTTGAAATTGATCTAAAACTATAGTCCGACAACCGACTAGCTCTTTCTTTATTGGACTGTTTTACTTCAGACTTCACACCCCTTATTTGAAGTTCTCCATCAGGAAATATGAAATTTTGTATTTATAAGAAAGCAAGCATTAATCTTTTGTTGGTACAAGAATCGATAAATTATAATGTTACAATATTATATTAGTCTGTATACGATCTCAGAAACAGAACGAGAATTCTTTTTATTACTGTTATTTCCACAGTATTGACTTTCCTTACAGGTAGAATTGTCGATGTGGCTTTTAACACTCAGGTTTTATTTTAACAAGCCAGATTTTATTTTATTGGGTTTGCCTATTTTATCTTCCGCTGAATAAATCCGCTTAATTAAAAAACGTACTTACTTAAGGTGGCGCTACACTCCGGTTTGGATCTGGGAATAAATCAAGAAACGTCTCCAGCGAGCACGATCTTTACCAGCTTTCTCACACGCTGAGTTGGTTAAGGTCCGATCCGACTTGCGTGCGTCACCTGAGTATAAGATTGAGAGTTCAAAGATTTTCCGGGTCGTAGCATTCGTGTTCATTCGTTCTACATCTTACTACCTAGTTACTTTAGTCACTGGGCCTTTACTCTGCGCCACAGAGTAGTACTGGGATGATTAGGGTCTTACAAAAGGTACATTTAGTTGTTCGAGACAGGGCCCTGGTACTCAATTGCCTTCTTAGCCCAAAGAAACAGCGATTAGCAAGAGTTATTCTCTGTTTAATCTCAGCGCTGGTGTCATTGTCTGATTTCATAGCGGATCCTATAGGTAGATCTGTAATCTGTAACCACCTCAAATTTATATCTGTCTATGGTGACTCTCTGTCCGAGACGTCCGTGTTGGGTGCCCTTTTTAGTTGTCACTATAAACTTTGAGTTATACTCAATCGAATGAAAAACGTAAGTACCATTTCCACTGTTTATTTCAGCAGTAGCAGTTTTGATGAACGAGAAAGTTTTGTTCGACCCAGTCGTGCACTTTATTTTTCAACGCATCGTCTTTGACGTATACACTATTACTCAAGCGCGTATCTACAGTTTTGATGAACGAACCCCATAGCAACGTTTGATTTAGTGGTGCTAGAATTTCATAAAGCGCCTTGCCTTGGCTGGTAGGAATAGGGACGTGTATACAGTATACTGGTCTGGAAATCTCAAAGGATAATGATTATTAATTTGAAATAACAAACGCACAACGTGCTATTAATTCGTGCTTTCGGCCGCAAGGCCTAATTTGTCCAGCCAATTACCTCGGCATTTGTTATGCTATTAAGTCCGAAGACCAAAAATGATTTCGGCATATTACCGCAACAGAACCGTTGTAGTTGTAGTGCATAAATGCTATACAGATACAGCAGACAGCACACACGGTAGTGTACATACTTTTGGTACGTGTTTACATTCACTATGGCCAACCGCAGTAGTATACAGTGTACACGGCTGTTGATTAAAAATGTATCTCGTAACGGGAGCAAATTATCCTGAAATAATCATAATTAGTCGTACGCCTGAAGCTATGTGAGTTTTCATCGACTACATGTTGGTCTAGTTTTCGAAGCTAATGAGCTCAAGGCAGACAAACACCAGAACCGCTTATATAGTTGGTAGTTGGTTAATCCGTTATGTTTGCTGAAAGGGTGGTAGCTGGTAGGTGCCCAACTGCCGCCTCTATCCGCCCTTTGAGTAATAGTCCGGCATAACTGTGTAATTAGTTATTCAAGATTTTCAATTAATCAATTTGTTTGAGCCCCCTGAAGTGTAGGGGTTGCTTCGGGTTGGCAACGCTAAAGTTTAAGCGGATTTAAGACTGGATACATAGATCTGCACTGATGGAGTTTGTTAGTTTCGTGTCTTTGTGAATTTGTATCAAGGACATTTTTGTAGTTCATGGACTGGGGAGCACAATCAGAATCTACAAGAGCTAGCTCTATGGAGATTTTCGTCCTGTATCTAATGTTTGGTTAACAGGAATCATTAGGTTTCATCACTGGCAATTGAATCGTTACACGTCGGCAGCACGTGACCACTTTCAATTGCTTACCTTCAATCAAGTTCAAATGTGTGTCCTGCATGCGACACGGTAGAGATTTTACAGACCCATCGCACACGCCTATCCGCATATACCGATTTACATCGAATATATTCCAGTGGTAGTCTTACTGAATGGCAGAAAATTTATTTTTCAAGCCATTGAAGGGAAACGAAATCAATTGTATTCCTAAAATGGATCCTCTTCTATAGTGCATAATCGAGTTGTTCCATCGAAGCGGTACATTAAAAATTCCATATACCTACCAAAGGAACATACTTGTGTATAGGGGGAAAGCGAGTTCACAAGCTGAGATGATACGTGAAATTGCTGCTCGATTTTGGGTGAGTACCTCACGTGATATTCGATATCCTGCAGACACATTTTTCATCCAGGAACACAGTGCCTCTCGCCTGCTCTCTCATGTGGGGTAATATAATTTTGAGTTTCTGATTGTAGTGCTTCCTTGTGGCGATGCGAGTAGCAGTGTCGAGATACCTACTTGATTTATCAATTTACCTGGGATTTCCGCGAAGCTATCTAAACAAGCCCAATAAGTTGTGTGATGCGTGTAATTCGGCAAAGAGAGCGCTTCAAGATGAAGAAAAATAAATACCGAGTATGTACAGGGTGTCCGCCGGGAAGGTATACTACTTTGTTTGTTTATAATTTTTGATTAAATGAAAGAGAAGTGATCTTATATTGGAAAATGTTAATATTGGTAAAATGCCTCTGTTAGTCTCACAAATGCGAGCCCATTTGAGCACCAGCATCTGCAAGAAAAAAAAAACAGACGTCCTAGTTTTAACAGAGACTCAAATAAACTCAACAACTGATTACACATATCTTCAATGTCCATAATACGAACTACATCCTCGTTTTCGATAAAAGGGGGGACTATGTGTGTTTGCCCGAGAAGATCTGGCGTGTGTAAGAGAAGAAGAGATGGAACCTGCGGATCTCGACATAATATGGCTAAAGGTCGTTCTACAAAGTTGTATGTACCAAATTCGTTTGCTGCCTATACCGCTCATCAAACGATAACGAACCATCTAAATTATTTCGTCATTTATCCGATTACAACTACCGACTGGATACAAATTCATCATCCAACCGCTGAAGTTATTATACTTGGTGACTTCAATGCCCATAACATGGATTGGCTACGATATTCTAACCGAACGGACGAGGCAGGGAAACAAGCTGAAGATTTCGCCATTTGCCGCAATTTCACTCAGCTCGTTGATGAGCCCACGCGAATTCCAGACAATCCAACAAATTATGGAAACACTCTCGATCTGTTTCTCACAACAGAGCCAGATAATTATGAAATAAAAGTGTCTGCTCCCTTAGGGAATTCGGATCATGCTCTAATATCTGCTATCCTCTCTATACCGATACCAAAAGGAGCGAAAAAGGATCGTTATCGTTCGATTTGGAATTATAGTAAATCTAACTGGGACGAGCTGCGTAATTTCTTCGCTTCGTTGCCATGGGCTGATATGTGCTTTAGAGATACTGATGCCAATATGTGCGCAGAAGCCGTAACCGAAATTCTTTTACTCGGTATGGAACTTTATATTCCACATTGCATCAAAAAATTAGCTTCAAATAAACCGTGGTTTACCAAAGAATGCAAGCGAGCTACCGCAGCGAAAAACAAGGCTTTCCGTGAATGGCGGTCAAACCCTTCAGAACTAAAAAGATCTGAATTTACAATTCTTCGAAACTTCGAACTTACAGCGAAAGAGTCACTAACAAAGTGATTGGATGTCCTAGCGGCTCACGCGCATTCTGGTCCATGGCAAAGGCAATCAGTAATAACTTTAGTTGCTCTTCTTTTCCAACTCTAGTAAAAGAAGACGGCACGCTAGCAACAACACCTAAAGAAAAGGCAGATCTTTTCGCTAGCATGTATTCAAAGAATTCCACCCTAGATTCTGCACAGCTAGAGCCACCAAATATCCCGAGGATACAATCATCGATGGCAGAAGTGAAATTTCGGCCTCGAATAATTCAACGCATCCTTAAAGAACTAGATTGCAATAAGGCAACGGGACCCGATGGAATCCCGGCTATAGTCCTCAAGAACTGTGCACCAGAACTTGCACCTGTACTCTGTAAGCTGTTTAGCATGTCGTACTCCCAGAAGACGTTTCCTTCTTGCTGGAAGACTGCTCGCATTCAACCTATTCCAAAGAAAGGGAAGAAATGTCTGCCACAAAACTATCGTCCAATAGCGTTACTTTCAATGCTCTCTAAAGTAATGGAAAAGGCAATAAATGTCGAAATAATCAAATATCTAGAAGGCCATCGATTAATAAGCGATAGGCAATACGGATTTCGGAGCCGTCGTTCCACTGGTGACCTGTTAAGCTACGTAACGCACTTATGGACACAATCAATTGAACAACACGGCGAATCCAGAGCCGTAGCCTTGGACATATCAAAGGCATTTGACCGAGTCTGGCATAGAGCCCTATTAGGCAAGTTAGCGTCTTACGGATTACCACAACAAATCTGCGGATGGATGCAAAATTTTCTTCTGGGAAGATCGATCCAAGTTGTTGTAAATGGTGTGTCATCCAATTCGTTTGCTATAAATGCAGGAGTGCCCCAAGGATCTATTCTTTCTCCAACTCTATTTCTTCTCCACATCAACGACTTGCTTGGATCGACAAATAATAATATCTACAGCTTTGCAGATGACAGCACTCTTATATCCTCCATCTCGAACAATGGGCCTGTGAATACGGCTACATCACACAGTCAGAGATGTGAACAAATTAATTCTCTAAATGATGATCTGGACAAAATCTTGAAGTGGGGAAAGGACAATTTGGTTGTATTTAATGCAAACAAGACACAGTTCACAACATTTTCCAGAAAAAATGCATCAACAGTTCCTCAGATCCAAATGGATAACCATCCAATCCATCACAAGGACTCAATGCACCTTCTAGGAGTCACAGTCAATTCAGGAATCACATGGCAGAACCACATATCCTATATCGCAAAATCGGCGTCCGCAAAGTTGAGCTACCTATTTAGAGCAAAGAGGTACTTTAGCCCCAAGCAACTTCTCCTTCTCTACAAAGCACAGGTTAGACCAGGCTTGGAATATTGTTCCCATATATGGAGCTCGGCCCCAAAACATTCACTTAACCTGCTTGATAGCATACAGAGACGAGCAGTTCGACTCATTGGAGACCCTACACTCACATCGAATCTACAACCGTTGGTGCACAGAAGACAAGTCGCTGACCTATGCTTGTTCTATACGTACCTCCACGGTAGATGTTCTGAGGAACTCAAAGACATTATCCCTCGAAATGCAACTTTTGGGCGCCCAACAAGACAGGCTGCTAATGCTCATGACATTATACATACATATATACATTGATACAGTACACTTGACAACCGCGAGGACATCAATTTTCAAAAACTCCTTCTGTTACAGGACAAGCAAACTTTGGAACTCGCTTCCTGGAGACTACAATTTGCAGCAATTTAAGTGCAGAACAAACATACATCTGCAGGCATCTCGGGGCGCTGTTGAAGCGTTATAGGTTCGCCTTTCCCGGGAGAAGTATATAAAAAAAAAAAAAAAAAATTCATCACGAATATTTTGTTTGAGTTGCTCAAGCGTTTCTGGTTTGTTTGCATAAACCTTGTTTTTCAGATATCTGTCAAATCAGGCGACCGTGGAGGCCAATCAACATCACCATTTCTTGAAATAACTTGTTGTGGAAAGAGGTCTCGCAGTAATTCCATTGTAATCCTGGCTGTATGCGATGTGGCACCGTCTTGTGGATACCACATGTTAACAAGCCCAAAGCATGAAGTTGTGGCATTAAAAAGTGTTCAATCATATCACGATTGATATGCTCCCCATTCACAGTTACCGTTACGCCGTTTTCATTTTCAAAGAAGTGAGGTCCAATGATTTCTCCTGACCAAATTGCACACCAGACTGTAACTTTTAATGGATGCAAAGGCGACTGATGAATAATTTGATTTCTTCGAAATCATTCACTACACGATAAATATTGCGTTTTGTTGGCACGTTGTGGCTCCCAAAAATTTCACGTAACTTTCTCATCGTCACAGTAATCGATGATTGATTTTTAAAAAATGTTTTAATGATTAAAACATGCTGGTTTATCGTATATTTTCCTGTAATAAATCTGCCACGTGTCTACTTCACGACTGCCAAATATGAACTGTCAAGGGTCATGTTTATCAAAATGGCGGCAAAACAAAGTAGTATACCTTCCCAGCGGACACCCTGTATATGTGTATCCACTTTAGGCGTTATGTTTGATCAATGAAAATTGATCCTGTCATATCCAATGGCTTAAGGTATCATTTCGCAGATTAAAGTCAAAAAAACAAATTGCTAGGTATCGAATCAAGAAGCTTTGATCAAGAAATCAAATACGGAGCCACACCCCGACAAACATTTGAGATTGCAAGTGCCTGGAGATAGAGATCAGTGTGCTTGGGAGTGAAAATTTGATTTTTTATTTTTGCATGGCTGCTAACCAAATTGTCGGGATGTTCCTATTTCCTAATGGGACGACCTCTGTAGTATTTTTTGCTTAATAAAAGAATCTTCTTTAGTTATTTAGTTAGTTCCTTTAACCCGGCAGGGGGCATACGGCGTCGATCAGGCCAGCGCGCCATCTTGTTCGTACTTCTGCAACGCATTTAAGCTGCCTCCAACTCATTCGTAGAGAGCTGAATTCCTCCTCAACTGTTCTGCGACATGTTTGCCTAGGGCGTCCCGCTATTGCTGCCTCATCTGCGCTCATCCAAGCGGATTCCATTGCATGGCATATTTCGCAATGGGGTTGTGTTTGCGCCGTAGGCTGTGTCCAATCCACTGCCACTTTCTCCTTTGCATAGTATAGTAATGTTTATAGGTTCTTGGCCCGTTCTTCTATAAAGCTGTTCGTTGGAGATCCGGTCGGCAAAAAAACAAAATCCTCAAGATGATTCTTAAACATTTAGTTACGAAGACTTGCAGCCTCCGTGTGTTAATGGTGTCCACATTCCAGGTACTGCACCCATACAGCAGTACCGATTCTACGTAAGAGCGGAACAGTCGTAGCTTGGTTATTAAGCTGGTAACATTACTTTTCCAGAATGTTGATAGCATACCGATACCGAACGCAGCTTCAGCATTCCCAATTATTTAACCGCAAATGTCCACTTGGGTGGTACAGCGGTAAGCCGAGACCACACTCCCTAAATATAGAAAGTTGTCAATTCTTTCGACTTCCTGTCCGGCTGACTTCCTGGAAGTGTGAAGCCTTTTGTTTTGGCCGTGTTTATTTTGAGCCCTACTTTATTTGCCTCAGTTTCTATGGACTATTAAGTGAAGGTCCATTAGCCTATGTGAAATTAGACAAACATTGTCAGCGTAGTGTAGGTGTTTAAGGTACGATGACTTGGTCCAACGAATTCCATCGTTTCCTTCTGTCAGTAGTGCTGCGCGGAGTACATCGCTGATAATCACCAAGAACAATAGTGATGACAGTTTGCATCCTTGACGTACTCCACTTTGGACATCAAATTCCTCTGACACCTTACCGTTGTGTAGGACGTGACATCCACATCTCTCGCTTGATAATAACAATACGTTTTTCCGGGATGCCTCTCCTGCGCAAGGCGAGCCAAATAGCATCTCGATTCAAGCTGTCGAAAGCCTTCTCGAAGTCGATAAACAACAGATGTAGCGGAGTTTATTACCCAACGCATTGTTCAATTATCATCCGTACGCTGTTTCTGTGGTCGATTTCGGGGGATACAGCGCGAAATGGATCGATGTTGAGAGTAGAACCTAAATGCTCCTTAATTCGGTCCAGAATTATTTTTGGTATTTTTTTTGACTACAGCTGGAACCATACAGTTTACGCGCATTAAATCAAGTTATCATTTTTCGGAAGCTTGATGAGCATCCCCCTTTTCCATCCCTGTGGAAATTGTTCGCTGTCCCAAACTTTCTGGTAGTAGCGGATGCAGCAGAACTGCTGATGTGTTTGGCGCCGCTTAAAACAGTTCGGCAGGAATACCACCAATAACCGCTTTTTTTCTGGAGGGACTTGATTGCTGCCATAATTTCGTCCCACACTACGCTGCACTTCTTTCTTCTTCGGACGGTTATGGACTTCTAGCTCAGTTCTCTCTACTGCTGAGGCCGCTGCAATCTGAGCCTTTAATGCTGTGCGATCATCGATCCGTCTCCAGGTATCTGCCGAGAGCAGTATGTCTGCCTTTTACCGATATAGGTACCCGCTCACAAAAGAATTTATCACAACATTCCTTGCTTCTAAGGCAAGGTGGTCCCTAAATTATTGGCACACTTGGGGAATCTTAAGTCTATCGGTACTGAACCTGGTGATATTCAACAAATTTGATCGGTTGTTGTTGACGGATGCAGTGCGAAGGCGTGCGCGAGCTAGCAGGTGGTCTCGTTCTTGAACGATGTCAGCTCCACGTCTGTTTTTTTGACGTCCAGGATACAATTTCTAAAGCGGCGATTGATCGAAAGAATCTCCTTTATCTAGCCAATATTCGCTTCAGGTAAGTAAATGCGTGGCACGCTATATATTCCCTCGTACAGCGTATCACCTGAATGTCATTATCATTTTTATGGCAAATGTTTTGTCCCTGGGTATATAGCTCAAGTTCGTGTTTTAAGTAGAGCTACAGGAACAGAACTGCATGGGTAAAGTTTACAAAAAACCAGACATCATACTTACCACAAATCATTTTAAACTTACGAAGAAACCGAAAACGGTCCCTGGTGCAAATAAATTGCTTGACGACATTCCCATGCCCACACCCGGTTGTCATCAGCAGAGGCCAATGCACAGACTGACACACACTAACATTCGATGACAATGAGTCTACAAATCAGCGCAGAAACTCTGTAGAGCCGGAGCTGTTTCTGTCCACTTAAGGGACCCCGTGTGCCTGCTGCCTGAGTCCTCATAACCCAATTGAAGCAACTTATCGCCCCACACTTGGCATTTATACTAAAAATAACGAAACTCCATTTCTGGGGTCCACCATCACTTTGCGCCGCAGCTGGATAATTATCTTCATGACAGAACAGATAGGCACGTGCTTTTTTTATTCCTTTTTTACAATAAACCTCCTTCGTATTTAGTTGATACCGGTTCACAATTTTTCCTCTGGCATTTATCTTGTTTTTTTTTTTCCAACGCACTATGCAACATTTCCGCATCAAAACAATGCAAGCCAATACAGAAAACCAACTTCCGCTACGCTGGCAGCGGTCTATCTGTGAACCCGCACGATGTGTGGGAAGTCAATTTTAAAAGGCAACCAACCATACTGAATCAAAAAAAGGATTTCGCTTGCCATCCTGCCATGCGGCTATACCTACCTTACATACATGGGAATGGGGTCACTGCCCCTATACTGTTGCATCGGGGCGGGCTACAGTGGGTTCAGTGCTTGTGCTGGTCGTAACATATTCCATCATGGAACACAATGAACGCCGTAAATTGAGTTCTCGCCAAGACCACCGTAAATTAATGTTCATTACGCTACGGGACTCCCACGTTTCTCGCCCGGTTGGTCCATTCTTCCCTGTCTTTTGCCGTACTATGATTAAAATTTAAACGGGATTTTTGCCCGAATTCGGGTGTTTCGTATGCGGTGCCGGTGCGTGCTATAATTTACGGCATACCTATTTGGAATTTGTAAAATGGTCCGCCGAATGCGCCCATTTTCAGAAGGAAGTCTCATTAGTTGTTTTTTTCTGAATCCAGACTTTGCAAAATTTTTGTTCATTTTAAAGGAGCTATAAATGTTTGAGGTTTTTTTCGAAAAAAAAAGAAAGAGAGAAACTGCCTCGAATTTCGATGAAATTAGGTACTAATCTAGGACTTTGGAGAAAAAGTTTTAGATTTCCAAGAAGCTTTTAGTAGGACACTTTTCCGACAATGGTGGTCTGATTCGAATATACCTCGAAAAATATAAGAAATTTTTGAAAACATCAGTATAATTTAGATTCGTACTTTTGTTTGTTATTCTAAAGGACGCACTTCAAGGACATTTTGGTAAAAAATTAAATTTTCGAAGATCTGTTAGTAAGACCTTTCCCAAAATAGTTGGCAATCATTTCACACTTCCGTGTAAATAGTGCAAGAAAACCGAAATCTACTATATTGCTTCAAAGGATATTTTGGGATGTTCTCCTTTGTAAGGATTTCAATGACTTTTCGGTGGCCTTATTTCATCGCAGTGGGGCCTTATTTCATATTTCGCTTTTGGGGCCTCATTTCAATGGGGCCCTATTTCCTACAGCCGAAATAATATTGTCAACGAACTTGGGGCAAAACATCCTCGATGAGCAAAAAAATAAAATTATTTTTAATTGTGTCGTTTTGAAAGATTTCAAGGACCCTATATGAGATTTGACTGACCAATTCGCAAGTTAATTCGCATGAGAACTTGCCTTATTCAAACGAAGCCAACCCTGGCTCGATGTGTAAGAAAGGCACGCATCAGTCGCCTAAGTTGGCTTGAACATGCAAAGCGAATGGACACCAAGGCTCACTGACCTGAAGAGTCTTCTAGCTCAAACCGGAGGGACAACGCAGTAGAGGTAAAGATAACGCCCTAGAAAGCTCACAGAAGTGAAAGTGCACCTCAACTTTGCACAACTGGAGGCAGTTAGCCAAAGATCGCGCTAATTCGATTGTGTGTCCGCTAAAGTGGTTGAGGTCCGAGGTAAAGTACGAATAGTAGAAAATTCTTAGGTTTTCGTCAAGGCTAATGTATGTCGACCCGGATTGTAGTAGCAGAAGTATACCTACCTAATAAACCATGCGATTCACAAAGCGAAAACTTGAATCGCACTTTAATAAGTCTTGAAAGAAAACGTATCAACAACTTTTACATGAAAAGTTACCACACATAGCCAACGAGCACAAGCTCTTAATTTCCTGCCGATGGTTATGTACCTATATAGCTTGAATGAATATTTCCAAAAGCGATTTCCTTATACAACTTCAAATGGAAATGAATATATTCCCAAAAGTACGATTCATATAGATATCAATTTTCGAACTTCCACAATCCATAAATTTAATTTCAACTTTCTCAACTTTTACCACAAGAAACGTATCCGAAATGAGATGGCACAGTGAAAACTTGAAGCAACCGTAAAGAGGAAAAAATATTTCAAAGGGTAAGAGGAAGTGCACAAAATGTCTTAGTTTATGATCCCCTACCACCGTAATAAAGAAACATTTCTAATGTCACAAATAACCGGGTAATTTCGATACAAGCACATCGAAATGGGGACCAACTTTTCCGTGACTTAAGTGGGGGTCCTGTCATTTTAATTTAAAAATATAAACGTGCACTGGTGGTATTTGGTGTTATAAAGTTGTCTCTGAGTGCATTTTTTTGTCCAAATAAAATAGTCCTTTGAACATTAAAATAGCACGCGATTTTACCAGAGACTAGTAGGAGTCATTTTGAACTTTGCTCTAGACTCTAGATCAACGAACAATTACACAAAAACACATACAGGTATAGGATAGAGTCCGTTTATCAGATGTGTGCTTTATCGAGTGAACTACTATATGATAGGTACCAAAGTTTGTTTCAAAACCAAGCTTACACTTTTTTATTTTCACATATGTATTTAATTTTTTACATTTTTCATCGGTTTCTAAATTTAATAGGTACAGCCATGGATAATGATTGCTCTAGCAAAAATCGATTTTACCCTTGCCGGTGATGAGTCCGCCATCTATCAAATTTAGTGTGAGTGTTTGTACGGGAAGTCTTGTTCGACGATGCATATTGTGGACTATAGCACCTAAGGAGGCAACTTTCAGTAGTTCGGGAGGCTCCAATGTTTTCAGAGATATTCAATTTTATTTTATCTTCATAGGGAGTTCTAGATTAAATTTGATGAATTATTTTGTTGAGGTCATCCTTTTCGTTTCAACTTTCAAGGATTGCACATTCACAAAGCTTATATCATAATTTCCCTATCCGGAGAAACCATTTGCTTCCCATAAGAAAGAGTTTGGCTTAAATGACAGCTCCTATGGAATAAGATTGATATGAAGATTGCCCCTATCGATAAATTTAGAGATTAAGGTCGGTGTTCAATAATGTATTTGAGAATGGAAGCGTCCCGACAAGGCTAAGTGAAGCATGGATTTTTCCGATTCATAAAAAGTGTGATACAGCCGACCCACAAAACTATCGTGGGATTTCGTTTCTTAAGGCTTCTTACAAAATTTTTAGCAACATCTTACAGAGGCGGCTAAATAAATGGATTAGAGCCAATAGTCTACTAAAAGAATTTCAAGCTGGATTTAGACCTGGGTACTCCACCATAGATCAAATATTTGTCCTTACCAGCATGGCAAAGGCCTTCCTTACAAAAGGCAAGAAGTTATATGCCTTTTTCATTGATTTTAAGGCGGCATTTGACTCCATTAACAGTAGGTCATTATTTAATAAACTATATAATATGGGAATGTCGATTAAATTTGGAGGATTGATAGAAAGCCTTTATGGAAATACCTTAGCAGCTGTATGGGATGGAGAGGGACTTTCAGAGTGGTTCCGTACCTTGACGGGAGTAAGACAGGGATGTGCACTAAGTCCCAGCTTGTTTGCTCTATTTATTGAGGATCTAGTAGATTTTCTGCCCAGGAGGAGTGGAGTATTCGGGTGTGCATGTTGGCGCATTCTCCTGATCAATAGACTACAGGATTATTCTCGATTGTGGAGCATGGAAGTCAACCTCAGTAAGTTCAAGATTATGATGATTAAAGAAGGTGAAGGTAGAAATGGTCGCAATGAAAAGTGGGAATAAAACCAGGAACCGATTGAAATTGTAAAGGTGTTCAAATACCTCGGAGTTTACATCACTAAAAATCTCAATATGGAGTACGATCTCAAGGAGAAGCTTGCTAAGTTCAAAACTGCAATCAATACGGTATGGAGGAACTGCTTCAGTAATAGAATAGATAAATAGTATAGCAATAAGTATAGATTCTTTGAGGCGGTATCCAAGTCAATTATGTCCTATGCGGCACAAATCTGGGGTGGTAAACAGTATGACTGTGTTGAAAAACTCTTAAGATGTTTTATTAAATTAATTTTTAACCTACCGTCAAACACGCCTAACTATTTGCTTATGCTTGAGACCGGATTATCACCACTGTATATTGAGATGTTGAAAATACAGGTTGATTATGTCCTTAGAACTCTGGCTATGCCGGACAACCGGTTACCAAAGATTGCTGTCCTGCATACAATTCGCTCAAAAACAAGCTGGTACAGAGAATGGCTGGAACTAGCCGAAGGATGTGGGGTAGCACTTACCGAACATGACATCGGAAACTGGAAGCCGATATTATAAATAGGCGCAAACTTCTTATTCCATCATGTTTTAGCCACACCAAACTTTGTTTTAAATTTCACCATTGCGTAGTAAGAGAAAGATTTTGTTTTCGTACAAAATTTCGAACTCGATATGTTAATCAATTCTGACAGTACGATGATAGACGAACTCAAAAAAGTGGGTCGCAAAATTCTACCCATACCCATTTTTTGACTAAAAAATGAGTAACGGTAGGTACCTACTTTTGAAATTTGGACATACCTCGAAAATGGTCCATACGATTGTAACCAAAATTTATTTTTGAGGTTATATGGTCATTTCCAACTTATAGCAAACTCAGTTTCTCTCGGTATTATCGTAAAATAGATTTTTGAAAAAAAGTTATTTTCTTAAATTTAGTTTTTCTAAGTTTACCAGAAAACGGCAATAACGATTTTGACCAAAATGCAAACTTAGAGTAATACTGATGTTTTTAAAATTGCTGTGTCATTAAATTTCAATTCGAATCACCGAAAACGAAAATTTTAAAAACTGCTCATATCTCGAAAACCCCGTTTTTGACTTCGATAAAACTTTAAAAACCAAGTAATTCTTATAATAATAACCTATAATCGGTTCTTAGCTATATAGTTAACAAATAGCTTTTTTCAAACTATAAGCTTTGCAATATTTGGTACTGTTTTGTCTGCCAAATTTTACAAAAGCCGCTATAACGATTTTGATCAAAATACATATTAACAATATTATCAGTGTTCTAAATATGATCCCGTACTAAGTTTTTCTCAAAATGTACGAAGAAATGAGTAACGGAAGAAGTCTGTTTTTTAATTATTTCTTAAAAATGGCTACCCAAAAGCCGATCTCTGTTCATTTATATTTTTAAAACTCAATGCCGCACTTTAAAATTCAAATTTGCAACAGCCATTAGAAATGCAATAACAGCAACGCAAAACTTATTTTCAGCAAGTATTACCGACTTCTACTTTTTTTCAACCATTTTGAATACCTATGCACCTTAAATAAATTCCAACCACTTAGAGTTTTAACAATGAGAATATCCCACTTCATTTGCACCCCTACACTCCTCACGTTCATCGTTATATTCAGTGTATAACTGCTAATGCAAATACAAAAAACAAATCTTTAAATACTTGCATATATATATTCATATGGAAAGATATCTATCTATAACGAACAATACTTTCAATCATAGACAACTTAAGCCAGCGTCATTAATATATTCCAGTCAAAAAGAAAATCATTCCCTAATAGATCGAAAATGAGAAACTCCTACTATGCTTGCTTATTTAGCGTTGATTCTCAGATCCTCAGATCTTTACCTACCACCTATCTAATAAAATAAGGAAAAAACCAAGAAAACTTTTGATAAAAGAGAAAGTTTTGTTCAACCCAGTCGTGCACTTTATTTAGTTTCTTCTTCAACACACTGTCCACTTTGTTCGCCTTTCTATTTGATTCAAATTTAATGCCAGTTTCTGAGCTGAGTGTCAACCATATCAAGTAACACTCGAACTGTATCAATATCTATATCATAGCTACAACGTTCAAGCTGTCGAAAAAGATTTGGAAGTTGTTTATTATTTTCGTATTTTGTCAGATTTTTTTTTGATGTGTAAACATCTAAGCGCTCGTTATTGGAATCTGGTGGAGTTATTCCACACATTTAACAGTGCATTTTCGGAAATGCGTCACTGTGTTTTATCATTGCATACATTCATGAGCTGGGGCATATTAATTTCAGCTTCGTGTTGATGTGAAATAAAATTTCTCCATTTCGTCCTTGCACCGTACTCAGAAAAAGTTTCAAGAATTCTGCAGGGAGGTTATCATCTTTTACCAATGATCATAAGCGGAGATTTCAATATCAATTTTGCAACTCCAGAAGCTCAACCATTTATTGATTTTATGCAAGATAAATTTAATGAACTCCAACCGGAAAATTTCAACAACACGATATGGCACAACCATCGATGCTGTCTTCCAGCGTAATCTAGATAGATTACAGTCTCGAATGTACATATCTTACTTCAGCTACCACAATCCAATTGTATCTATTCTACCGAAACTAGCACAGAAGGAATAAATTATTGTTATTTCATAATATATCAAGAATACGGTTATTACTATTCCCTCTTTTCTCAATGATGTGTATCAAGTCACACACATACCGCACGCATGGTGTTTACACATACACATATTTCGGGACTGTTGGATACAGTCGCACCATTTTTTTTTTTAAACCTTTCGCTGTAGCCGAAATAGAGGATATACAATACAACGACTTTTCAATTTCATTTCTAGCCCCACAGGTTAATGGACAGGAATCGAAATTGACCGTGAATTGGTCACACATTTTGAAACATCTGCACTGCAGGTAAGGTTGCCAGACGACCGGGACTCGCCGGGATTGTCCAGATATTCTAAGCGGTGTCCAGAGTCCCGGTGAAAAATGAATTGTCCAGTCACAAGTCCCTGCGAAACTTATTTTTCAAATTCCATGATTTATTGAAAAAAGTGTAAGTATTTCCAATTTCATAAAATTACAAAATAATCACTTTCAAACATTGGCACATTTGTTCGAACAGGTTGACTCAATGCGATTCGATCGAAGTCCATTTCTCGCTCCAATTCTCGATTAAATGCGTCTTGCATTGAATGATTTGGCTGTGGCATCCCCAATTTGCACAACAAATTGCCACTCATGAGCAGACACATATCCTCGATCAATATCAAAGCTTTGTTGCGCATTTCATTTGACATCTCCAGTTCATTATCCGATGTCACAGACACAGTGCGAATTCGATGCAAAATATCAGAGACAGTACTGAGACCCCCAACTTCGACCGATTAACAGTTATTTGCCTACAAGCTAAATTTTACGCTCCCAAAAAGTTTAGGTGCGCTAGTATTGTTGCATAGAAATTCGTATTGACAAATGTCAAAAATCCTCTCAACCAACCCATTCGCACCTAATCTTTTTACATTTCACTGTGGGCAAAGCAAAACGGATAGGAATTGGCGTACACGGATAGGACAACAAAATGGCGGATTTCTGGCAAAAATTGAGGGGGCCAGCGGCAAGAGGATTGTGAGTTGGGGGTCTCAGTATGATTTGTTTATGCAAAATATCATCGGGCATAATTATCATCTTTGTATAATCAAAGTATCTTTTTCATTTCAAAAAGTTACTTAATGTAACATAGTACCTACCCATAATTTATTAGAACAAACTTTTTAGGTATGTTCAAAAAAAAAAAAAAACTTCAAAATTGTGGACAACAACAATTTGCTTGGAAAATAATTAAAATAATTGACAACAACAATTGCTTTTAAAATTTAAAATATTTTTTTTTTTATTTGAAGTGTCACTACTCGATTTCTATTCAGTTTCTTTTTTTTCAAAGTGTATTTCCCCATACAAACTTTCATAACCTCTTTCATCCCCTCCAAGTTTTGTTTTCGCGAGTCGCGACAAAAAGTAAATAAAAACCTGATATACAGCAATACGAACAAAACAAACAAATAATTATGAAAATCGTCCCAGGGGTTATCGAGTTACATGATCATCGAGTTACCTACCCCAAAAGAATTATCATTATATTAATACGTGAACATCCGAGCTTTCCGTACGCTTTTTTCGTATTTAATATGAAATGAGGAGAATGAAACTTATGTTATTTTAAAGGTACTGTGCCGTAGATGTGCACAAATCCAAAATCGTGGGTATATGTCGCCATTAAGCCTGGTAAAATTAAGTTATGAATTCCCCATACAAAACAGGTAATTGACATAATATAATAGATATGTTGTAGTCAAAGGCCGAAGCTCAGGCGCTAGGTTTGATTAAAAATACTTCGGTCAAAGGTCGAAATTGGGTTTAATTTCGGCCTTTGACTGGTGTATTTTTAGACCCTAGGAGCGACTGAACTTCGTTGTTTGACTATAAGATTATTTATGAATATGAAGAGAAATGTGATTGAAATCTTTGTTTGTTTTTGTTTTTGTAATTCTTTTTTGTTTTTTTATTTAAATAAATACGCTTATTTGCACATTAATAAAACAAAATATTTCCCTTTTTTAATTTATAAACAAAAATAAAATAGTCGAAATTTGAAATGTCCAGACGAGTCCCTGAATTTCAACATAATGTCCAGATATGTACTGATTTCGAACTGGCAACCCTAACTGCAGGCCTGTATGGCAATCCAAGCGGGGAAACCGAACAACTCAAGCTGGATGCAAGTAAAATCGATCAGTTTGCAAACTGGGGAAGGATACTTCAGGAGTGTGCTCAAATCAATTCAATTGAGGAGAGAATAGGCATATTGCCCATACGGTGAGTTATAGTGTAGGCCGTTAAATGCACATGAGAAAACCAGGTGTATTCAGGGAAAGCTTCGTCTTTATTTTGTAAGATTCCGAATTAAAACAGAACCAATTGTAAGAACTAATACCCAAATTATAAAAGTGAGTTGTCTTTGCGGGGCTGCTGCCTGCTGCATTGTTGACGTAATACTGCGTACCAATTGGATAGAAAAGTTAGCAATACCAACTTGATAAGGCTCGGGCTTAGTTTCAGTACGAATCTCAGCTTTCTCTAGCTCTTCAATGCAAAAAAAAATTCTTCACATACCTTACATGTCTCTGTAAGGAGGATAATTGTTGGACAGCTAGTAGTCAGGAGACTCTTGACCTGCTCCTCAGAACACACTTTCCGGGATGCACAATCCCAGGAAGGCTGCTACACAGTTCTGATGGCAGCCTCTCCTCATTTCCGGTTGAGGAACTGGCTACCATAAATGACTGCACTAGCACAAACAGAATAACATGGGCTCTTCAAACCTTCCAACCGTACAAGTCGGCGGGACCGGACGGAATTATACCTGCCATGCTACAAAGAAGCAGTAAAAGGACCGTCCCATGGCTGCAGGCAATCTTTCGTGGTTGCCTGACACTCGGACTTGTTCCTGACTGCTGGAAAGAGGTGAGGGTGGTCTTTATTCCCAAAGCAGGGAAACCCAGTCACTCCACACCCAAGGATTACAGACCAATTAGCCTCTCATCTTTTCTTTTGAAAACACTAGAAAGGTTATTGGACCTGCACCTTAGGAACACTCTCGAAACAAGCGGTACTCTGTGTAGTGCACAACACGCATATGTCAAAGGTAGATCCGTGGAAACAGCGCTGCATGAAGTAACGAAAACAATCGAGAAATCCCTAGGAAACAAGGAATTTACGTTGGCGGCCTTTCTGGACATAGAAGGTGCATTCAACAACCTGAACACAAGAACCATTATATCCTCACTTGAGGAATCAGGTTCAACACAGTTTCTGACAAACTGGGTTAAGACTATGCTTAACAGCAGAGTTATTAACAGCAGCCTAGGGGACTGTGCGATTAAGAAAAGTACTAATCGTGGAACACCACAAGGGGGAGTCTTATCTCCTCTACTGTGGAACATCTCGATTAACAAAATACTTACATCCCTTGTCAACAGAGGTATCAAGATAGTCGCCTACGCGGATGATATAGTAGTACTAATAACAGGAAAATACCTTTCCACCATTAGAGATATTATGGAATCTGCGTTAACAGAACTATCCAAATGGACGGAACACAACGGGCTTGCGGTTAATCCGGAAAAGACCGAACTAATTCTGTTCACCAGGAGATATAAGGTACCTAAATGGGACCCACCGAAGCTTAAAGGTGTCCGACTTAATCTTTCGACCGAGGCCAAGTACCTGGGCGTGATATTCACCTCCAAACTTAACTGGAAACGGAATACTGAAGAAAGAATGAAGAAAGGACTTAATGCCTTTTATGCATGCAGGAAAACCTTTGGGAAAAACTGGGGCTTGCAACCGAACATTGTGCACTGGATGTACACCGCGATTGTGAGACCCATTCTTACCTACGGCTCAGTTGTTTGGTGGGAGGCGGTTAAAACCAAATCCCATCTTAAGAACCTGAACAAGGTGCAGAGAATTGCTTGCTTGGGAATAACAGGCGCAATTAAATCCACACCACAATTAGGTCTGGAAACACTATTGAACCTGCAACCCATTGAGCTATTCACTAAGAACGTGGCAGCCAAAGCCGCTCTCAGATTAAGAGAGAACAAAACTTGGAAGCCTGGTAACTGCGGACACTCAAGCATACTTGAAATCTTCGATCGGAAGGGACTCACGTCACTCACCGATTACGAGAGACCCAGATATGACTTCGAGAAAAATTTTAGAATCACTATACCCAAAAGGCAGGACTGGAAATCACCCAGTACCATCATTAAAGGTATAGCCGTCTACACGGATGGTTCAAAAACAGAAAATGGAACAGGAGCCGGCATATTCTCAGAAAGGCTTGCTATTAGCCAGTCGTTCCGACTGACTGACCACTGCAGTGTCGTCCAAGCTGAGATATATGCGGTTAAAAAAGCAGCACAGACTATCTTATCGATGGGACTACCAGCAATGGAAATAACCATCTGTGTGGACAGTCAAGCAGCACTTAAAGCTATCAGCTCCAATCTTATCAATGCGAAATGTGTCACAGATTGCCTCGTGGCGCTCAGGGCTATACGTCATCACTCAATTCTACTCTGCTGGGTTCCGGGACACGTTGGGGTGGAAGGGAACGAAAAGGCGGACGAATTGGCCAGATACGGCTCTGATATGGACCCTCAACTTGCGGACGGAGAGATGCTACCGCCTTTCAACACTGCTAAGACTTTTATTGAAGATGTTACCACACAACTGGCTAAGGAACAATGGAGCAACACCACCGGTTGCGTCATAACCCGAAGTCTGTGGCCTGTGGTTGACACCAAAAGATCAAAGCTCCTAATCTCCCTAAATAGAAGCCAAATCCGGATGCTCGTCGGGGTTTTAACCGGACACTGTATCATAGGAAACATGGCTAAAAGGCTGGGACTTTTCGCAAATGACTTCTGTAGAAGCTGTAGAGACGAGGAGGAAATAGAGTCCGTGGAACACCTTCTATGCCACTGCCCAGCTTTACAAGAACGCCGCTCATCCTGTATGGGAACTAGGTTCTTCGAAAGTTTGGACGACTTGGCAAGGGTACCTCTATCAGACATAAAACTATTCCTCAACAGAACGAAGTGGTTTTGTTAGCCACATGTCCTTACATGTACAAACAGGGTACTCACAATGGGCCTTCATGGCTTCTGGGTGAAATTTGCATTGGTTGCAAAACTGCCCTCCCAACCTAACCTAACCTTACATGTCTAACTGGCTATTATTCGAATAATTCCGACGGTTCGTGTCCACTCCTTAAGGAACCACCTAGCGTGCCATTCGATGTGGGTGTTGTAAATGTCACAAACGCACTCTTTTTAATTAGATGTCTCATATAATGCGACTCGTAATTGCACACCACCATGTCACTCATTTAATCAGTACGAGCACGAACTTTATCCTTGGTGACAAATCTATACTATTCACCTCTTTGCATAGTTGTCGCAATGCCCATCCACAACTGAGAGTATTTCATTGATCTGCAACTGCCTCAGAGGCTGCCAAATGCTCTCATCATGTTCTGCTTCAGCTTTGGCTCCATTAGGGTCAATTTTTAATTTTTTTTTTTTCTTATTCCTCCTACAACACAATCCACTCAATCCACTTATTGACAACAGTGAATACAGCAAGAACATGTAATTATCCTCCCCCCACTGAGTCCTATGGGTGTCGTGGACATGGGTTCTCATGCGACTCTACCTTCCTAATGCAGATAGCCTTTATCAGCGGATGTAAATAAGTATATCAGCTACGTACATACCAACCTAGACCTAGTTGTATGTACGTTTGCATGTGTTTGGGCTTTCATATTTATTCCTAGTGAATGTGAAAAATTGTCATTTACTGTCTATTCAGTTCAGCTTTGCTACTTCGCCGACGAACATCGGGAATAATATCTAGTACGAAAAAAAAAGTTTTTTTTTCTTGTGTGCGTGCAACTTTTACCTTTCACAGTGAGGACTTCCTACAAAGCAGGTGTAAGTTTACGATTCGCAAAGCAAATATTTCCTAGTCAAAGTGATAATAGCATAAATATTATATTTACGAACTTTGTGTAACTGTTTGTTATAAAGTGGAGGCTTTGCCAATACACAAGTCGTTGGGCGAATCGATAAAAGACACGTCAGCTGCTCCTTGTTGGATGAATGTGGTTGTATGTATGCTCCATGGTGGCGTATTAATGAGACGGTGCCATCGTAGCCTTGACAGAGAATATCGAGAGTAGCTATTTCCAACATCTAGCGCTTAAATCGAGCTCTTGGGGTGGCCCTAGTCTACTCGCAGTCTGATGCAATAACGTCTGACACAGTTCAGTTTTATAATCCCCAACAGCAAGGCGAATCATCCCAACAGGGTGTAGTCGCAATGTGTCATCAAGCGGCGAGAGAGACAAAATAGTGGCACAATAAATCAATGATATAGCCTTAATAACTACGGACTATACAGCTAAAGGACAGCGTACAGCGCCATGTTGTCTTTCTGTTCGAGTAGAAGCGCACTCTTTTTGGTTGTACTCGGTGGGCATTGCTTAAACAATGTCAATGGATAGTTGCGCGAATGAGGCTGAGTGAAAATGTGATTAAAGGCCATCAACCAGAGATTTATTGGTACTGGTCTCGCAGAAAATTAAAATCCGGGATATGAAGTGATTGGTTAATGGTATAAGGAGCATAAAGCGTGCGCGACGTAATTAATGCTGCTGCTTTTTTTTTTTTTTTTTGTGAAATTCCATTTTGTGCATACAATAAAAAGTGGCATTCATCATGCTCACTTTTGAATTTCATTTAATTTCGGTAGCACGCGCAGCTGAATAGATCATTATAACTTTAAGGGTTGAAATTTTATTTAATTTGCACTTCAATACAGGGATATGATGAATAAAATAAATAACATGCTCTCGAAGGTTACTGCCGCAGTGCCGCGTGTACCTTGGGTCGGTCAGTGTTGCCAGCCGCTTAAATGGAAATTTCCCCTTTTCCCCATTCTTCGTTGTGGTATTCCCCATGGATTCCCCACAATCAAAATATTAAGCAAGGCCCTAGTTACAGCAATACGTAAAACCAAACCATAAATATGTTCTTTTGCTTTTTTTGACCACTTAAACTTGATGATTGAACTCAATCTTGGTCTTAAAATGTTGCTTATGAACTATAAAGTTTGATTATCAAAAAATAATATGCAAATGATCTTTGAATTTTCTAGAAAAACAAAATATAGGTAGGTATTCCATTTTCCGTACGAAAAACTTTTTCTGATCAACTTCTCAGTCAATTCCACAACTGAAAACCGAATCATTCCTCTAAAATATTTCACTTCTTTACTGTTCCATCAGTCAAGCATTTTTTTTTTTCTGATGGAATCCAATCAGTGGGGGTTGGGTTGTTGTAATTGCTTTCGTAGGGAAACATTTTTTTTACAGATTTTGCACTATGGGGTTTCCAGAACATATCTTTTAATAAAGAGAACATGTCCTCTTTTTTGTCAGCGATCTATTTTACACTTTCTTTTTTTGCTTGGCTCTTTTGGCGTCCTCTTTTTTTTTGTTCAGTCCTCTTTTTGTTCTCTTTTTTAATATCGATTTCTATATAAAAAACATTGTTTCAAAACTTTTCAGTACGCCCATAAAGTAAATTGTAGGCGCAGTGGCCTAGTGGTTAGTGTGTTGGACTACTAAGTGAGGGGTCGAGGTTCGAATCCCGCAAAAACCAAAATTCCAACTTGGGTTTTTTTCCACTGCGTCACCTCTCGCGAACGTCTGACAAACATCCGAGAGTATAACTGTCTTGAAAGAGCTTCTCAATTAGCAGTTTGGAGTCGGCATAAAATTGTAGATGCCTTCCATTCGTTGCAAAAATGAAAAACTCACACAAAACGAATGGTTGTGAGAAGCTAGGCCTTGGGTCCCTCCGGACCTGCCGCGCCAACTATTTATTTATTTTAGTACGCCCATAAAAACTAGCAGGTAGCACTTTCCCGGTGTAATATTTCTTCTCTGTTTCACATCACCCACATCTGTAGCCAGCGTTGCCAGTTTGTGTTTTTTTTTTCCCCAAATTTAGGGTTTTTTTTTGTCGACGGGCGGAAATCTGGGGGGAGATATTGTTTAAGTTTTTTTTTAATTCTGTTTTATTTGTATTTCGTTATAATATCTTTTTGGTATTCTTAAAATGAGCTTCCATTGAAAAATTGAAGCTTTAGGTATTCTGTGAACGTAAGAAACACGTAAAGATTCTTCTTTATAAACAAGAATTTCATCAAATTTACGTAAGGCTGTGTATTTATTTGCCTTAAACTTTAGAGTAGGTATTTGAAAAACCAAATGTACATTTTCGCGTTTCAAATTCGAAATTCATCCTTCTAAGCCGTGGATTAGTGGTTAGAGCGTTAGACAACTAAGCGAGGGTTCTCAGGTTCGATTCCCGAAAAACCCTAATTCCATCTTAAGGATATGTTTCCACTGCGCTACCTCTTGCGAACGTCTGGCAAGCATCCGAGAGTATAACTGTCGTGAAAAAGGTTTTGAATTGGCTATTTGGACTCTGCATAAAATTGTAGATCCTTTCCGTTCGTTCCAAAAATGAAAGAGTCGCAAAAAACGAAGGGTTGTGAGGAGATAGGCCTAGCCTTGGGTCTCTACGAACCTGTTGCGTCACCTATTTATTTATTTTAGTTTGGGGTTTTCCAGATAATCTGGGGGAAATATTTTGAGCGTCAGTGGGAGAAGGGGGGGGGGGGGGGGTAATATTGTTTGGTGATCGTAAAGTATGTCCTCTTTTTTTGTTTGAAGTATATGGAAACCCTACACTATGACCGCCTAAACGAAATAAAAAGCGAATTTTCATACTGTTCCAACTTTTTCGGTTGCATTTTACGTATGGCTATAATTGGTTCGAACCTTAAAGCTTCTTACAAATTTTGTACCCAAGCGCTACTTGCGCACTAGGAGTTAATCTATTTTTCGAGCCATTCGACACGAGAGGGAGTTCTTTGTAATTAAAAAAAAAAAAACATGTAAAATTGATTGAGTGCTTTCACTTTTCGAATCTTTTAACCAGCTATAGGGTAGTTCGCGACAACGTCAGTGTCAAATAAGACGAAGAAAAAACAAAGTGACAGGTAAAAAGCTTGTAGGAAAACACAACAGATTTTATGGTTGTAGCTACATAATTATGCTAAAACCGTACTGAAAAGCTTATAATAAAATTGAAAAACAAGTTAATTGCATTGTAGAATTGAAAAACAAAGTTTATAATTATTTGGTAAAAGATTAGAAGTAAAAGTAATTGGAATTGTGCAATTGTTCTACAAAAAGTAGAAAAAGTGACAAAATACTGCTTTTTCTCCCTTTATCACATCAACTACTTTCTATCATTCTTTTTCATTTTTGTCAAAACAATTTCTTTTAAATCTCAAGGTACTCTGAGCTTTCGCATTTTTAAAGTTGCAAAAACCAACACACACTAAAAATAGTTTATACAATCTCCTCATAAGTCTGAAAAATACCAAAATTTTCAACGATTTTTGGGCTTCTTTCTGAGCAACGATATTGGGCTACATTTTTTAAAGGTTTGGGCGCTTAAAGCGAACTAGATTCTGGCAACCCCGCCCATCTGTGGTATGATGGGCTCTGGGTAGCGCTCTACTGTTTTTTTGACAGCGTTCAGTCGAGTAAGTTCTCATTTCCTGATTAGTTTTTATTTTTTTTTTTAATTTAAAGAAAGTTTTGTTTCAGCTTTGAGACAAATGTAAGCCATTTCTCTTTGGCTCGGAGCATTGCTTAAATATTTAAGCAAAATTACCTTATTGTGTACTCAGCACAAATCTGGTTCCATTTAAAAGGGATTGGGGAAGTTCAAGTATCTACTTTAGTAAGTCTGATAGCAGCTGTCTGATTAGATTTATCTCTGTGTTGATTGCTTGAAATCAGTCATATTATGAACACCTGTTTCAGAAGTTGAGGTATATGGAGGGGTAGTCGACGAATCTATTCAATAAATTCGTAACTGAGTAATAAGTTGACATTGACAGTTCAGTTCGCATATGTGGCTGACGTAGCAAAATATGACGTTCCCGAGCAATCTAGTTTTTGCATTCATGTTAAATCTTATCCAGACCAATCTAGTCGACTTAAGATAGGTAACTCGATTCGTGAATGTACCCAATATTGGAGTTAAAAATTGACCTTTAATATTTGTTTTATTTTCCCCACATTTTGTTCTAGAAGAGGGAAGATTCCCCTTTTCCCCTTCCATAAATTTTTCTTATTGAAGTCCCCCACTAAAAAGGGAAATTTCCCACGACTTGGCAATACTCGTCAGTACCTATTCTACAATAATTTTCAAAAACGAATTTCCTACTTCAATTTTTTTTTTTAAATTCTCCGCTAAATATCCTTCATTGCAAAAGCTTTTTGATGTCATTTCTTAGAATATCGATCAAAAAAACTTATTGGTGGCTATAACGTTCAGAAGATATACCAGACCTACTATTTGGGAGCGTTTTTGACACAAATTGCGTTTTTTTTTCTAACATCATCACGGACTTTAAATTTCCATTACCATAATTACCTCTTAAAAAAAAAAAAAAAACTGGAAAGCTGAATATTACTGCTGATTACCACTGATGATGATTACATTAGTAGTCCAGCTCAGGAATACCTACTTATTTCGCACCTAAAACAATGAATAGTTGGCGCAACAGGTCCATAGGGACTCAAGCTTCTCACTACTTCTTCTTTTTGTTGCCCCTACTTCTAGGAAGAGTAATGCACGCAAAAATAATCATAAAGTTTGCTCTTGAATAGTGGGGTCTGATTTCGTTCCTCCCCCTTCCTAGCTTCTCACTTTTAGAAAAAAGCATGAGGCGTGTTTATTGAATATTTATCAAAATAAATTCGAAAATTCAGCTCGCTATTACAATACAACGACTACAACGAGACGTTAATTATTTATTTATCTCAATTGGAAGTGACTTCACAGCAATAGCTTCTCTTTAAATCGTTTAAGATGTGTTTATGATTTATGACTACGCTAAACCGCTATTAGCGCCATTCACTTTTGGCGGGCGGTATTTAGTATAATGATGAATCGAACTAAAAGTCGAGACAAGCAACAAAATATTTTAAGAATTTGACACAAATGCGACTTTGTTTTGCTGAATAATCCTTGTATCAAGAGAATTTGTTTCGGCGATCGTTGTTTTAAGAGAATTTGATGGACGATTTTTAATGCAGATATTAGTTAACATGGGACTGCGACATCTGTCAAAATTATATTTTCTTTGCTGATATAAAAGGTAGTTTAAACTTAGTCACACCCAGGGATCCCAGATTAATATAAAAAAATCCCCCATTTTTAACGCCAAAACTAGATTTTTCCCCCAAAAACAAAAACACTTATATAAGTTTAATTTTAACATTTTATGTTTTATTTAAATATCTTAGAATTAAGCAAATAACAAAAAATAATAGGAACGCATTAAATTCAGTCATTATTATGAAATACTAATAAAAAACAAAAAAAGAAAACTTACATAACGAAGTAGTTATTAATTTTGAAATCGCATATTCATGTTTAAATCAATAAACAGGTTATATTTAAAAATATATATGTACCTTAAAGTTTGTACATTGCGCTATTGTGAAGTTTTAAGCAGCCTTTTTCTACCACAATGTCGTAACAATCTTCTTCTTTTTAATACATTTTTTTGTGTACAAACTTCCAGCCAAAGTAGAATTAGACAGTTTGTTTCGTTTTTTTCTTTAATTTAAATTTATTGCTGAAAAACATCTTTCAGCACTGGCCCCGCTGTGAGGAAGACAAAAAATAAACTCCATATTTTTTTATGGTCAGAAACGTAATATCGTCTTCTTCAAGACTGGTTTTTAATATTTCCCTCCAAAATTCTTGAACATTGTTGAAATATTTCCGATGTGTCAAGGGTCTTGACTCTTGAGGCTTACCCGCTAAAACCAAATGTTGTCTTGTACGCTTAAGGGTAGTTGATCTCCCCTAAATGCTGTTGAAAAGCAGAAACTTTCATTGGTTGCGTGATGTTACGTTGCATTCTCACGTGTTATTGCACATAGCAGAATCTACAAGTGTCCGTTTCTGAAAGTCTGAGCTTCAATGCATGCTTTCTCAGGAGACACTATTTTAGCAAGATTCTGATCTATATTCCCAAACCTAGTTGAGGCCAAAAAACCTTTTATTAACAATTTATTTTTAGTTTAATTACTTTACTCATTTATTTATTTATTTATTTATTTATTCTACTCTACTGCCGAGGGTGATTGCCTACCTTTCAATGACGGGAAATACTATTTAAGTCCGCTTTCGGCCACTCGTTCGGAGGTTCTCAATTGCTGGCACTTTGAAAACAACTGTCACATATCGGATTTAGAGTCTATTCAATTCAAACAGTACTTCAATATACCTACCATGGAAATTCTTATAGTGGATGACATATCAAGAACCGAAATTGAACCCACTGCTTGTTTCTCTGTTCGTGTGGCTAATAAGTTCTTCCTGAGATCCAACATCTGATTCTGAACCTTACTGAGTGATTGACCTAAACGTGTACTTAATTCCCATTGCGTGATTTTAGATAGCTTTTCGTGTTACTAATTTCATATCGATTCACTGGTTGGGGAACGAAAATCTACTATCACCCTTGGATTTATTTTCGAGCTTATAATATATATGCGCCCCTGCTCCTGAAGTAATTACTACACACATAGTCGATAGAAATAATCAATAACCAAGCTACATGCATTGTACTCGTTTGGAACTAAAAATATCGTAAATAGGTAACGCCAGGAGGGTAATCTAAAAAGCACCATATTTTGCTGGTCAATACCAGTGCGGTTGGTGGAAATGAAATATTTTTGATTTACATTTCAGGGCATTGACACTAAAAGTAAATTATGTACTTAACTGATTTGTCGATTGACTGTTCGTATTGGCAACGATTAAATGAGTGCGGTAATGAAAATAATTAAATTTAATAAATAGGTATAATCGGACTGGAATCAGATCAAACCCTAATTCGCATTTAGTTTCTAAAAGGGAGCGACACATTCATCGACAATTTGTGCGCTCCAAAGCGTCCTGATTCGATTACATTTGAATATGTACTTAGCTGTATGCTAATTGAAATTACTATGTGGCACAAAAAAGGCACAAAATTTTAATTAGGGATTATTTGAAAATAGATTGCAATGAAATTCTGTTTGAACAACGCGTATTTATTGTTAACTGCTTTAAAAATTATCGGAGCAACTCAATTCGGAAAAACCAACCTATGTCTAATTAAATTTAAACGCACATTAAAAAGTGTTTGTGGTCGCAAAACTCGAAAATTAGTCGGTCGATAGACCTGAAATTTTAACAACAAGTTCGATTCGAATATACTTATGTTTATGTAACCATTTTGAAACAACGTTGGTCCGATACCTGGGCGTGGCACCTCTCATACAACAAAGTCATATAAAGCACTATATTTTGACAATCCTGACTAACTAAGCCTTGAAATTTTGTATACTGATATATACCTATTGCCTGCTGTGACAAAGGGGCGTGGAACCTCCTAACCAAAAATAAAATACGTTAGGAGCTCTATTTCTCGGAACTTAAAGGAGCTGAAGTTGTAACATTTGGGATGTCAAGAAAGAACTTTGTGAAATGTGAGCGTGTCACTTACCACACCACAGAATAAAGTAAGCCGGGCTACTACTATTTTTGTTTAGTTCAAAGTTAGCAACCGAGGACGGGGGCTCACTAGTTAAATAATGAAAAAAGTACCTATAGCTAGAGTAAGTGTCCCAAATATGGCCCACCCTTAACTTTTTTGTAAATAAAACAGCCAGTGTTACATAAATTCACTTTGTTTTTTTTTTCATAGATAAAGAAATTATTTTATTATCAGTCTTCATACACAAAAAACAAGGAAACAGCTTAACAAAAAAATATTAAATAAAAAACTAAAGAAAATTCTTTTAACATTTTTAAAAAAAAGTGCTGCTAATATGGACCACCTTGTTTTAAATATGGACCAGGGTGGTCCATAACTACGGTGACCATTCGTCCTTTATTTAAAAGGACAGTCCTTTCTTTTTTACCCCTGTCCTTTATTATTTTCTTTTTAATAAAGGACGGGTTTTGTCCTTTATTTTTGAAACTTTCCTTTAAAACACCGACTAAAAATTGTTTGCATTTAGTGCAATTAAAAATATTATGTATGGTGTAAATTACTTGAAATTTTGTTTACACCCTCAGTGCTTCAGTGCATGCTTACCTTAAATTTCAGTTTGTGCCTACCGGGTTCTAGTGCACCAACTGAGTATTTATAGTCATGAATAACGCTTGGAGCAGTGAAAAATCACAACTGAATGTATACGCTGAAACCCGTACTTAGGATTTAGAGATTTTTGTAATTAAAATGAAGATGTTTTTAAATCTATTCACCCTTCTCAAAAATACGAAAAGTATTGTTTAAATGTTTAAATTTCGGTGGGAACGCAAAATTGGATTTCGGATTTTTTTTTCCCGAAATGACGTCCGATTTGGCAGCAGAAATCTGAAATATCAGCTCAACATCTGAAAAGCCAAAATCGAAAACGACATTAACGTTTTTTTTTTTAACAAATACGTAATAAATACAAAAATATTGGAAGCAAAATAATGATTGTCCTTTATTTTTTTTCGGCAAATATGGTCACCGTATCCATAACTAATACAACTTACTATTGTTATCTATGCAGAGCAAAATTCACAGATGAAATATTTTTCTTCGTTGCCTGAACAATCTTCATGTGCCCACATGGTACAGACAACACATTGAACCCATTTTTCTCCTGCCTTGTCTTCAGAAAACAGACTAGGGCAATAAATGCATTTAGCATATTCTTGATTACTTCGATCAGGGCTTTCATCAGATAAATCGTCCGGAATAAAATCGTTTTCACTTTCTGATGAAGTAGATTCTTCTGTACATTGGTTTTTCTTTTTGTGGGGAATGTTGCTTCGCTTTATGTCCCCAAAATGTAAGTTCTTTAGTACCTTATAGAATAATTAAAATTATAAAGTATTTAAATTTTAAAACATATCTAAAATTTGTATCTACCTTTTTTTCTACTTTGCCGATTTCTTTTACATGTCCATGTCCAGTCGTCTGCTTCTTCAAATCTCGTTTGTTCTTATTTTTTAATGATTCTTCGAGACCCTGTTTATAACCTCCGTCAACTTGGCAGAGCACATATGTCAAAAATCGATTTTGAAAAGCTCTGAATTATGTGCTAATTATGTGCTAATTTTGTGCTGTTTTTGATTTTTGTGCTCCAAGGGTTTCGGAGAAACTCGACCTTGAAAAGTGCTCTGCCAAGTTGACGTCAAGCCAGCAGAGCACATAGTCAAATCGGCCGAAAATTAAAAAATTAATACTCCATACTAGCCTTACCATCCGTCCGGGTTTTCCCGGACATGCACTCTTTTTTGCTTCTGCGGGGAACGTCCGGTATAGTTTTAATAAAATGTCCGGGATTATTTTCACTTAATTTAGAAATTAATCGAAAAACCAGTAGGAGATTATTAAAATCTAGTAAACGAACAGAACTAATAATGGATACTTGAGATTCTAAGAATCATAATAAAAATTTTGTTTTTTTTCGTCCTTGTTTTGTACTCTTTTTCTGATCGTCATTTGTCCGGGAAAGTTCGGGACTTGGAGCCCCATGAACTACTTTCATCAAAAACCATCTGGCAACACTACTCCATACTAATGCCTGATTTATGTGCTTTTTTGTGCTAAGTTTCCAGCTTCGTAGCTCAAGTCGTTTAGCTAGAAATCGCATTACTAATTATCTATTCTAGTAAGTGCATAGAAAACTGTTAACTCAAATCCTAAAAACGGACGCAAATCAAAAAAATTAAAAGCACATACATATCTCTGATTTATGTGCTTTTGATTTGCTTAGTCATTGATTTTTGTGCTGTCCTAATTTAGCCTCTAATCAATTTTTTAGGTCTATCTCTGTTAATAAAAGCCCTTTTACAGCTCTGCTAAAAATGTCAGTTGGAAGAAAACAAAATCACAATGCAGCACGTGTCGACATTGTGGCGCCATAACAAAAACGGCATTTAAAAATAGAAATTCTCAACATCTTAAGGCAAATACAATCCATATAACCAGGCGCACAGCAATTTTAGTATGTATGGGTAGAATAATTCTTGCAAAATAAATACATTCCATTGCGCACTGTTAGGTAGGGTTTTTAGTATGCGTGAATCAATACATATGACCTCAGCCAAATACTACCTGGGTGGGTAGCCATGCATGGAGGAAAAGGAAAGCATATTGTGTGAATATGCGAGGGTGAGAAAGTTCCTTGAAAATTAAGTTACGGTAGGTTGCAAGTATTATGTTTGCCTGGTATATTATATTGATAGCATATGAAAAAGGATCGACATTCTTCATACAGAACCGATTTACCAGATTATTTGCGGGTGGAAGGGGGTGGGAAAGGAAAGGAATCCACAAACCATGGCCATTGCGAATTTCTGGTGGATGTGCGCATGTGTTCGTAAATCAAAAGAACGAACGAAATTAACAATCTTTTAATTCTTAACAGGTATGCCAATTCCATGTTAAACCTTTTAAGCGAAATCAATATTGTTATTATTTATGTGCTCCGAGAATTTAAACACATGCCCCCATGGTATTTGTTTTGATTATTTTTTTAGTAGGAAGAATGGAAATGTGTATTGTCGTTTTAAGGTTGCGTTTTGTGGCTGACCAACCACGATCGTAGGTACCAGGCAAACAGCTGAAGGACACCTAAATATAGAATTATCTGGGAAAGCACCGTCTCGGGGTTGATATTTGGGGGTGTGTTTACGTATATTGGACATCGTTCCGTAAAGGAAAACTTCATTGACCCACAATTTTTGTTTAACCCTTTGAAAGGAGAGAGAATAAGACGGGACATTTAGCGAAGCATTAAGCAATACGATTTCTTTAGTGGGTAAAAAAATGGTGGCTGGGTGTGTAGTGTAGGTAGCTTGTATCTTCTTCTGATCGTTGTTGCTATTCGTCTACTTTGATACTTTAATATTTTGATACTTTGATACTTTAATACTTTGATACTTTGATACTTTGATACTTTGATACTTTGATACTTTGATACTTTGATACTTTGATACTTTGATACTTTAATACTTTGATACTTTAATACTTTGATACTTTGATACTTTAATACTTTGATACTTTGATACTTTAATACTTTGATACTTTAATACTTTGATACTTTGATACTTTGACTTTATTTGCTTTCCTTGTATAACAAGTTTTACTTCTAAAAACTGGATTTTGAGGCGAAAAAGTGTCGTGGGATTTAAAAGGGATTTTGAGTACAGTGAAAAGGGAAAAAAGGGAAACATTACCACGCTTCGTGGGATAAATGAAGAGAGAGTGCTAACAACACGGCTACATACTTACCTCTAGAACAATAATTTCGATTCGGATTGTATACCTATTGCCTAAGCTCCACCCATTTGACATCTTCGATTTTTGTGCTAAACGAATAGCAACAACGATCAGAAGAAGATACAAGCTACCTACACTACACACCCAGCCACCATTTTTTTACCCACTAAAGAAATCGTATTGCTTAATGCTTCGCTAAATGTCCCGTCTTATTCTCTCTCCTTTCAAAGGGTTAAACAAAAATTGTGGGTCAATGAAGTTTTCCTTTACGGAACGATGCCCAATATACGTAAACACACCCCCAAATATCAACCCCGAGACGGTGCTTTCCCAGATAATTCTATATTTAGGTGTCCTTCAGCTGTTTGCCTGGTACCTACGATCGTGGTTGGTCAGCCACAAAACGCAACCTTAAAACGACAATACACATTTCCATTCTTCCTACTAAAAAAATAATCAAAACAAATACCATGGGGCATGTGTTTAAATTCTCGGAGCACATAAATAATAACAATATTGATTTCGCTTAAAAGGTTTAACATGGAATTGGCATACCTGTTAAGAATTAAAAGATTGTTAATTTCGTTCGTTCTTTTGATTTACGAACACATGCGCACATCCACCAGAAATTCGCAATGGCCATGGTTTGTGGATTCCTTTCCTTTCCCACCCCCTTCCACCCGCAAATAATCTGGTAAATCGGTTCTGTATGAAGAATGTCGATCCTTTTTCATATGCTATCAATATAATATACCAGGCAAACATAATACTTGCAACCTACCGTAACTTAATTTTCAAGGAACATTCTCACCCTCGCATATTCACACAATATGCTTTCCTTTTCCTCCATGCATGGCTACCCACCCAGGTAGTATTTGGCTGAGGTCATTATGTATTGATTCACGCATGCTAAAAAGCCTACCTAACAGTGCGCAATGGAATGTATTTATTTTGCAAGAATTATTCTACCCATACATACTAAAATTGCTGTGCGCCTGGTTATATGGATTGTATTTGCCTTAAGATGTTGAGAATTTCTATTTTTAAATGCCGTTTTTGTTATGGCGCCACAATGTCGACACGTGCTGCATTGTGATTTTGTTTTCTTCCAACTGACATTTTTAGCAGAGCTGTAAAAGGGCTTTTATTTACAGAGATAGACCTAAAAAATTGATTAGAGGCTAAATTAGGACAGCACAAAAATCAATGACTAAGCAAATCAAAAGCACATAAATCAGAGATATGTATGTGCTTTTAATTTTTTTGATTTGCGTCCGTTTTTAGGATTTGAGTTAACAGTTTTCTATGCACTTACTAGAATAGATAATTAGTAATGCGATTTCTAGCTAAACGACTTGAGCTACGAAGCTGGAAACTTAGCACAAAAAAGCACATAAATCAGGCATTAGTATGGAGTATTAATTTTTTAATTTTCGGCCGATTTGACTATGTGCTCTGCTGGCTTGACGTCAACTTGGCAGAGCACTTTTCAAGGTCGAGTTTCTCCGAAACCCTTGGAGCACAAAAATCAAAAACAGCACAAAATTAGCACATAATTAGCACATAATTCAGAGCTTTTCAAAATCGATTTTTGACATATGTGCTCTGCCAAGTTGACGGAGGTCTGTTTATATGGTGATGATGAAATAAGTTCTGCCTTACCTGGTTTTCTTCCTCGATTTGAAATCTTCTTAACTCGGATAGGAACATGAGAAAATTTCATGAGGAAATGTATAAGAAGATGATCTCATACCAGTAGAAGTAGAAGGTTCTGAGATGTGAGTATCTGTTTCGTATGAGTTGGCTTCTATTTGGTTTGTGTCATCAGAAATTAAATTTACATTAGAAGAAAAGCAAGGTTCTGAGAAGCGCAATTGATGTTCAACTGGATTTAGTTGCAGTATCATAGGCTCATCAGTTGGAGGCGTAATTACATCAAGTGAACGTAGATCGCTTACTTTTGTTTGAGCTTCATCAACTTCCTCTGCTGCAAGGAAATCGTGGTCCTTGAAGATATGCCCTTTCAAAAAGAAAGATTCCAGTGGATGCAAACCCTTTAACTGCTATTTCTCCAGTCTGTGTTTTCAAATATGCTCTTCCAAATAACTCAATTATGTCAAAATGTGTCAAGGCTCTCGTATTATTTATGACCCATCGCCTGATTTCCTCTGTCAAATATTTTTTTAGCGGTCCCATGAATGTTTTGTCGAGAGGTTGGATTTTATGACTAGAGTGCGGGGGAATGGAAATAATACGAACGTGATTATTTCTAGCCAATTCTATGAGTTCGATGTTCCTTGTGTGGCTGGCATGTCCGTCCATTATGAGCAATACTTGAGACGACTCAGTAGGTTTCACCGTTGCAAGAAAGTGCTTGAACCATCTTGTAAACAATTTGGTTTGAACCCATCCAGAGGGATGATTGGCATGAATTGATCCAGGCGGTGCACCTTTCAAAAGAAGAGGATTGTCCCTCTACCTAGGGAAGATAAACATCGGTGGCACAAACGATCCTCCTGCTCTCATACATAAAATTGAAGTTCTATGAGATCCTCTTTCAGCTGAAGTGAGTGCTCCAATCTTCTTTCGACCTTTCATAGCTAAGACTTTTGACATTTTTGCTGGGACAACCGAAATTCCCGTTTCATCGACATTATATATGTTAGTTTTAATGAAAAGTCCGATGAGATTCTGTGCCAGGGATGTTGGCTAACTCCTTTCACAGTCTATTACTTAATAAACTCCAGGAGAACAGATTCTTCTTTTTATACCTTTTCTTAATGACATATCATTAAATATAATTCAATGATATCTCAACCATTAATACGCTGAGTTGTTTACTACAAAGTACTTTTCAACTATAACACGGCCATCCTGCAATTTTCATCGTTCTCGATGAAACCAATTGAACTCTCAAAATAGCTCAAAAGGAATACTAGTGGGTAATGATCTTCATAGCTCAGAGGTCCAGCTCGCAGGCATAAACTTGTCTCTAATCATTCTTATTCCAATCACAACAAACTCCTGTAGCTCAGAGGCAATATTCAGCTTGTCTACTTAAGTTACCAGCAATAATCGTTTGGGCTCAGAGGTTCAGTTCAAGGACGTAAACTTGTCTCTTCATATTACAGTACCAATAACCAATGGTACAGGTACCTACAACAGTAGTAGTTCAGAGGTTCAGCTCGCAGGCATAAACTTGTCTCAATTTTTTTTTTTTTTTTAAATAACATTCACCTAATACATAGGATTGAAATTATGTAATTTTATTTCTTGAAAGAATACTATGAAATCAAATATAGTAAAATATGTGCAAGTAACTTACATTACTGCATATTATTTTCATCGTCTTTTATAACTGGTCGAATAACTTCTCTTGCGGCTACTATTATAGTATTAGAATTGTTTTTCTTAAGCTTATACCGGTCATTTGGCAACAAGCCTATAACTTCGTATGGTCCTCTATAATGTACATCAAGTTTGGACTTACGTATTTGATTACTTTTGTATACGACGGTTGTCCCTATTTCTAATCTTGTTGCAATACACTTTCCCTTATCAAATCTGTTTTTCATTCTCCCAGCATTTTCGCGAATTCGTTCATCTGCTAGTTCACGTATAGTATTAACGTTTTCATATTCAGGTTCAATTTCTAGGTCTGCAAACAAAGCACTTATTTCAGGTGTTCGTCCATTGACTCCAGTTAATATTCTTAAAGGTGAAAATCCGGTAGTTTTGTTAATTGTTGTATTTAAGGCCAGTTGAACTCGACTAACATAGCTAGTCCATTCGATGTGTACTTCCAAATTAGTCCGTAAAAGATTAGCGACTGTATCGACGTATCTCTCTACTTGTCCGTTTGCTCGACTTATTCCAGGTGTAATTGTGTGATGTTCAATTCCATAAGACTTACAAAGGTTTTGAAAATGTTCGCTCGTAAAGTTTGTTCCTTTGTCACTGATAATTTTCGCCGGATTATCGACGATTACCAAAATGTAGCGGCTATCTTCTTTGTTGTTTCCATGAAATGGTCCCATACAATCAATATGAATGGTGTGAAAAGGAATTGGCTTTTTTTTGTATCTATATATTAATACGGAGTTGCCTAAAACGTGTTTCCCCCCTTTTTTCCTATTATAAGTCACATAAATATGCCAACACTATATATATTTGGGTTGGGGACAATACATAGAAGTGCACAATACAAAAATTATCCACAAATTATGAATTAAAGCAGGTAAATTTAAGCGAATTGCATGAAATTACAACAACAACAACATGGCACCCGCGTGAAGTTAATTCGCACTTTTTCTAGAATGAAAAACGTGAAATGCAGTTCGACAGACAATCGTTTGTAGCTGTTTGTAGTGAAATTCTTTTCGTTTGTAGTTCAACCGTTTGAAAGTTAGAACCATTTGAAAAAACAAAATCCCAATCCCTTAAAACCGTGTTATTTCTGAAACCGCAGCAAGTAAAGTGATAAAATTTCTAATTTGTATTTTCTATTTTCGAAAGTGTTCGACATTACAAATCTAATAAAATTCAAATTGTACCAATCGGCCTAACGGTTTATGATTTATATGAAATTTAAGCAAAATGTTGGCTTCTAACTTAAGGTCCCCATAACTCTAAAACTGTTGAACAACAAACGATGAAACTTTGCATATCTATTCTATGCACCCTTTTCTACCTGTAATATAAAATAGAAGACAGCCCGCATTACTGGACACTTTTTATTCGCAATTTAAGGAAAACCTAAAATGGTTTCGATTGCCTATTTATAAGCCCTCCGATATTTCCCCTTCACTTCCCCTTCAAAAATTAACTTATAGAATAAATTGGTCGAATTTCGACCACGGGGCGACCCCTAGTAGGATATAATTCACACTGCTTTTTACCTGAAGGTCTTTTTGCTACCAAGCAAATTAAACATGATTGAACAAATTTTCTTACGTTTTTCGTCATTCTCGGCATCCAAAAGTGTTCCTTCATTTTAACTAAAGTTTTTTCCCATCCAATATGACAGTTGTCTCCATGATAGCGTCTCATTAATGCTAATCGGCAATTTTTGGGTACAAATAATTTATTACTTTCACCTTGAATTTTTCTGTACAATAATCCATTTTGTATGGCGTATTGTGAAGTGGTATCCAAATCTCCCCCCTTGATTTTTTCGATTATTTCAGTAGAATCAGAGTCAGCATTTTGTTCAATATTAAGCCAATTTTTGGACAAACTGTTAAGCTGGTAACAAGTTTTCTGAGGGGGGTTACGGCTGAAATAATCGGCTTGCTGCATAGTCTTGCCTTTTCGGTAAACAATGTTAAACTCGAAGTCCTGTAAATAGATCCACCATCTAGCAACTCGAGGTAAGAGATCCTTTTTTTCTTTCGTTGCTTTCAATGCATTGCAATCTGTTACTATAGTGAACTAAATTCCCAGCAAGTAATTTCGAAAGTTTTTCACTGCGTTTACTACAGCCAATGTTTCCAGCTCATGTGGTATTTTGCTTCATAAGGCTTCGTGCTCTGACTAAAATAAGCTACCACACATAAATTTCCATTCGTTCTTTGGAATAGGATAGCACCATAACCTAACGAACTAGCATCGGTGTGTAATTCTGTAGGTCGGTTTAAATCGAAGAACACTAATACTGGCCTGTTAGTTAATTGTTTGATTATGTATTGCCTGGCTTCTTCACACTCATTTGTCCAATTGAAATTGACATCATTTTTTGTTAATGTAGATATACACTTGGTTTTGGCTGCAAACTCTGGAACAAATTTTCGAAAATAACTGGACAGTCCCATAAATTGTCGAACTTGTTTCACATTCTTCGGCGTAGTTGATTTAACAAGAGCTTGTATTTTTGACTTTCCAGGCCTTATCCCTTCAGCAGAAACCTCTCGCCCAAGATATTCGATTTCGGTCTGCAAAAACTTGCACTTTTCAATGTTTAGCGAAAATCCACCTTCAATTAATGCTTTCAATACTAAATCCAATTTTTGAATTCCTTCTTCAATACTTTTTGATGGTATTAATACATCGTCCATATAAACGAGAGCTGTTTTGTCCTTCAAGGTCCCCAATGCTTTATTGATAGCTCGCTGAAAACCCGCTGGAGCATTGGCAAGTCCAAATGGCATTCTTAAGTATTCGTAATGACCATCTGGAGTAACAAAAGCAGTTTTTTCAATAGAGCTTTCTTCAATTGGTATCTGGTGGAATCCTGACGCCATGTCCAAGGAAGTAAAGTATTGGTTCCCAGACAGTTGATCAAGTTGGTCTTCTATCCTTGGTAAAGGATACCGATCTTTGATAGTAGCGCGATTCAATGCTCGATAGTCGACACATAAGCGATATTGTCCATTCTTTTTCTTTACCAATACAACTGGACTTGCGAATGGGGAATTGCTGTCACGAATTATATTTTGATTTTTCAGTTCACTTACTATTTCACTTACTATTGTTCGCTCTGAAAATGCCATTCGGTATGGTCTATAATGTATGCCAACTTCCTGACTGAGACGAATATTCAGTGAGCCTGTCTTAACTTTTGTAGCTGGGAATCCTTTCACAACAATTGTCGAATATTTCTTTAATAATTCTTCCACTTCAATAACATGGTTCGTAGAAGCTTCGCATATCCTCTTTGTTAACATATTTGATGCGTTAATAGGAGACTCCTTTCGTTTCAACATCGAACCATGTTTATCAACTCGTATTTCTAATGATGAATCGTTTAAAACATCACGACCTATTATAATTTCGTGCTTTAAATATATTTCATCAATGATGTGAAAGGTAATTTGAATGTTAAGTTTTTCAAATTCAACCAGTAAATCGAGATTTCTGTGAGAGGAATTGGATCTTTAGAAATACCTTGAACATTTAGAAAATGCGCAATCCTTTTACACGGTATTTGATTTGCAATATCAGCCCTCAGTAATGAGCAGTCAGAACCGGTGTCCAACAGACAATGGTACAGTCTTCCACCAATAAAGATAGCGGTAGTATTTTCAGATTTTGAAACATCATTGCACAAATTGACTTTCCTTTGATCAGCTCGTTGTTTTGCCCAACAGGTTCTTTCTTCATGTCCATTTTTGTTGCAAAAAGCACATCTCTTGGTGTCATCAGTTCTTTCATACTTGAAATTATTTTTTGAACTTGAATGTGGACAATTTACCTTAATGTGACCCACTTTTCCACACCCAAAGCATTTTTTTTCTGTTTCTAAACGAGGGTGCTTATTGGGATGCACAAAGTTATCTCCACTTCGTCTGTTGATGTGTATTCTTTTGTTGGAACCAGAATTTTTATTGTTTTGTTGGTCAATTGCGTCAAATTGTCTTCGAGGTGATTCACCAATAGATGATAGATGATCTATTAAACATTGTACAGAGTTTGGCATGACAAACATCAATGAATTTTTTAACCCAATGTTTGTGATGCAGCCAATCACTATTTTTACTATTTTGTCTTCTGGGATGTCAAATGGTAGGCGGTTAATTTGTGATACTTTCTCCATCACGAAATCGGAATAAGACCCGAACTCATTACTTTCGGAGTTAGCAACTTTTCTCAGTTGGCCAATAATATCTGCCCCACTTGAAAACGCATGTATAATTGATGATCTTAGATCGGACCAAGAGTAATGTTGATAGCCATATTTATCGAACCAAGTTTTTGATCGTCCCATCAATGAGGAACGTACACGAGGTATGACATCAAAATCTTTTAAGTTATCACGTTCAATTCTTGTATCGATGTCAGTGCACCATTTGACGATGTCCACTCGTGAGTGATCGGGATCAAAAATTGGAAATCCAACGATGTCGCCTTCCTTTCGTTCATCGCGTTGAGCCATCTTAAAAAATTTAGACAATACATCTGCTGTAATTCGTATTGTGTCATTGTTGTTTTCCTGTTGAGAATTATCCACGTCAGCTTCTTTTTCATTTTCCAAATTATTTTGATTGTCTTCCATCTTGTTATACGTATTTTGTTTATTTATTTATTTTTTATTTATTTTTTTTTTTTTTGTTAGGGTTTTCCCACTTCTGATGTTAGTTTTAATGAAAAGTCCGATGAGATTCTGTGCCAGGGATGTTGGCTAACTCCTTTCACAGTCTATTACTTAATAAACTCCAGGAGAACAGATTCTTCTTTTTATACCTTTTCTTAATGACATATCATTAAATATAATTCAATGATATCTCAACCATTAATACGCTGAGTTGTTTACTACAAAGTACTTTTCAACTATAACATATATGTTGTTTGGAGAAAATTTATACGTTTTCAATTCTGTTTCTAGAAGGTCGAAGAAAATAGCGACGTTTTCCTTGAAAAATCCTTTTGCTCGAGCTATAGACGTTCCAGTCGGTTGACGGAATGACAGTGATGGATGGCGTTTAAGGAACAGCCGAAGCCAAACTCTACCTTCAGCTTCTTGTTGCAATGAAAAAGGCTTCGGTATATTGTTTTTAATAGCTAGCTGAAATGCTAATGATCGTATGTCTTTTAGGGATGCCAGACGTCCCCCTTTAGGGGGGACAGTCCCCATTTTTCATACAAAAATGCTGTTTGTCCCCCCTAGTACAAACCACTGTCCCCCTTGTTAAGTTAAAATTAAAAACTTTGAAAATACTTTCTTTTAATATTTTTAACAAGATTATCGGTTTACACATCAATTTAAAAGTGCAAGAACACTTTCAAAGCTGAATGCATCCACTCACGAACTACATACATCTCACATCACGTGCTAAAGTTGTTCTCTTGTAAGTTTTTGTTTTGTACTGTCATCTGTCTCTCTTTCAGTTTTTGTTTTAAAATCAAAATTTACTTTGATAAAATGTGTGAAGCGAAAGAAAAAACTAACATGAAAATATTTGTCCCCCTTTTTGAATACTTGTCCCCCCTAGAAAACTCACGATGTCCCCCTTTTCGTATTTTTGAATCTGGCAACCGTAATGTCTTTCCTTGTTAGACCGAACAATTTTGCTTCCATCAATAGCGCATATTCCACTAAAGAGTCCTCGAGCTCTAAAGGGAAGATCGGTTTTCTGCCCAACTTAGAAGACACCAAATCTTCCACTGGTTTTTGTGTCTGTGCAACCAAACGCCTCAAGGTAGTTTTAGGCACCTTGAATTGTTTCGATGCCTTCAAGAACCCCATCCTCTTCTCTATAATGGCAACTAATGCTGCTTTCATATCCTCTTTGTTCCACGCCTGTCGTTTTTTTGGCGGTTGTGTAGTTCTCGAAGCCATTAATTCTTCAAAAAATAAAATAAAACTATAATGTTATTGTGATGCATAATAGTGTATTAAATATGGCCCACTGTACCATAATAGGAACACCTATGGTGGGCCATATTACCAACATAGGGCTTCTTCACTATTTTTTTAATTATCACACACTTTATAAACTATTAAATAATTCTGATTTCATATAATGATATTTCGATTTGAACGCTACACATTGTTATAAAAACATTTATATTTTCACAAAATTTTATAAATAAACACTTAGCAAAACTCACCCAAAAATTATAATACAACAATGAAAAAATCTGCCACGTGCTTTACTGCACACATCTGTTGAGCCAGACTGAACACGTTTCAATGACCACCAACCGGCTCGAAAACGAATGAAATGAATGCATAGGGGTATGTGTATGCTTTTCCTGTTGTGAGATATTGTGGTGGGCCATATTGCAAACATGGGCCATATTTGCAGCACTTACTCTATTATGTAAAAGAGCTAAACATTTTTGATTTGCACTTTATATATTTTTTATTTTTATTTTTAGACTTTATTTTACATAAAAAAATACGTATACTTATCTGCGAAGCCTTTGGCTTATCTGCAGAAGATTAAATCTTTTTAAAATTTTGAAATTAGAGCTTAGTAGGTATTTTAGTTTATAATTATAAAATTCAAATTAACTTTATGAAATTCTTTAATATTTTAACTTGAAAAAAAAAAAAAAAGAATCTAGGTATTCAAAATTTAATTCATTATTTAAGAAAAAGTTTTTATTCGTTTTTTCGTTTCCGCCGATGAGTTGAAAGTGCTCATAGTGCGGAAGCTCTATCAGAATGTTAGGGTCGTTCGGCAGTAATTTCGAACTCTGATCAAACAAAAAAGTGACAGCTAATGGCAAAAAGAAGCACAAGCACAGATAGTCAGGTAGCATCGGTAGAATCTACGGTTCTTTAAGCAAAAACGTTCAAACTACGATGAAAGGAAAAAGCGACAGGAAATGGGAGTTAGTAGCGCGCGTAGTCAGGTAGCTTCGGCAGAATTTACTGCTCGTTAGGCAGAACATTTCAAACTTCGATGGAACGGAAGAGCGCAAAGTAAATGAAGTATATGGCATGGCTTGTTTCATGTAAATGAGTACCTATGGCGAGTTGTCAAGAGAATTTAACTGCTACTTAGCTATTTTATAGAGTACCTATCTTAATTGGTTCGCTTCATATCTCAAAGATAGGAAACAAATGGTTAAGATTGGAAATTCTTTTAATGAAAATCGAGATATTGGGATCGGAGTTCCACAGGGCTCTGTTCTTGGTCCTCTATTATTTATAATCTTTATAAATTCTATCTTTAACCAACAATTAAAGTGTAATCAAACTGGTTTTGCGGATGATATTGGTTGCCTATACTCCAATGTGTCTGTACTGGATCTGATTGCTGATATTATGATTTGGAAATACTAAGGCATTGGTTCGGTATGCACAAGCTAGTTATTAGTGCTAAAACTAAAATCATGTTTTTTAACTTACCATCACTTGACAGGCACTCTCCTATTTGTATCTTTCATAGTTTTGATTGTAAGAAAATGTGCCTTAGTAATAAAAATTTTGTTGCAATTAACGGTCAAATTAACTCAAACTCGATAAGCCAGACCTGTTCTTCAAAATGTTTTTCCATTGAAAATGTTACTACTTTTAAATATCTGGGTTTAACTATTGACAACAATATGAACTGGAGTATACACTATACATACTTCCTTACTAAAAAAATATCTTCTAAAAGCCACATATATTATGTATCACCTAAGGAAACTATGCTCCCAGAAACTTTTAGAAAAAATTTATTACAGCTTGGTACAATCTAAGTTACAATATGGGCTCGTATGTTGGGGTGGTGCATACAGTAATAGTTTACAACCTCTAATCGTATCTCAGAAACATATACTAAGATTAATATGGAAAAAACAACGCCGTGATAATAGCTTTTGTTTGTTTTGCAAATCAAAGATACTTCCGCTGAAACATCTTTATTTTTATAAAGTCTTAAAAATATTTTACTTAAGAAGTGGAAACTTATTAAATCAGAATTTAACTACCTATGGACTTCGCAGCACTGAACGATGTCTTGCTATTGTTCCACCTCACAATTCTCAACGTTTTTTGCATTTTTACACTTCAGTGGCACCTAGACTATTTAACAGGTTACCTTTTGAACTTCTAAGCATAAAAAAAATCTTTTCTTTCAACAGAGAAATCAAAAAGTGGCTCTTTAGGTTTGACTTAAATGAAATAAACAACTTAATAAAAATAATTTTATAGCGCAACTTTTAACTTTTACTTAACAAAATGCAGCATTCTTTTATTTATCTTATATGCTCTACATTTACAAGTATAACGTTAACAGCTTATATTATAATCTTAATCACCCCACAACAATTGTATTTATCATAATAATGCATCCGACACTAGTTTTTTAACTAAAGGATGTTTCTTAAATTCCTCAATGTAATATATAGTAATATGTAATAATATGTACCTAATATCTGTAAAGTTTAATAATGTTGTCATTGCCTGGAATAAAATGAAATGAAATGAAATGAAAAAATATTGCGATGTTGCCAGGCTTACTTGGCCGACACTGGATACTAAAGGATCTAAGGAGCTTCTGCGACTCAACCTAGTATCTCTCGTTAGTTGCTAATGTCATTACCGGCCATTGTATTCTAGACAGACACGCGCAGAGACTTGGACTGCCATACAATGATTTTTGCAGAAGCTGTAGGTATGAGAAAGAGAAAGTCCGTCACCGACCTTCTCTACAGCTACCCTACCTATCCAACCTAAGGATGGCGTACTTAGGGAACTACTTCCTCAATGGCCTCAGTGATCTATGCTACACCAGCGCTGCTAACATTCTTAGCTTTTTTAACGGAAGTAAATGGTTCACATGAGTAACCAGTAAAGGAACTCCTAAGCAGCAGTGGTATGCACAATGGGCCGATTAATGGCCTAAGTGTTTCGCTCATCGAGAGCCACTTTGACATAACATAACATACGTTGGCCATTAACTTTTGCGTGTGCTGCGGACTTACTTTCAAAAATCGAATGGATGATTCTCCTAGCTGAAAGACCGCTTAAAGAAGTTACCCCAGAAACTGCTATCATGCTTAGGTGCTCACTAACTTATTTAGCCAAGTGCACAATTACTTACCCCCATTTTTCGATACAAAGAATGGTTTGTAAATATACATACACAGTTTGAATGGTATGAAAGCGCTATCCGTGACTTATTCTCACCATTTGATTTCAGTGAATTTGACACAGAAACCTTGGAATTTGGCAGCACTCGACTACCAAGTCCGACATCTCTCCTCTACCAGTGTACTGACTGCTGATGATATAAAGTCCCTGGTCGAAGGTCGGGACTTGTGGAGGATGCACTCGAACCTCCTACACCCACGCAGTATAGCTCTGCGAATATTCACCAACATACCGATGATACATCGGGCGTTGGCATAGCTTTACCCAATATCCAATCGCAAGATTTTTATGTTGCGTCCCCTTGCGTAGATGATACTATTGAATTCTGACATTGCCATCTAATTCCCAATTGTACTGAAAATAACTAGTGTGCTTTACTTTACAGATGAGTAATCGTGGTGACTTATTTTCAAAGGAAGCTTCACTTATCAAGCAGTCGCAACGAGCACTTGCCGACGGACGACCAAAGGATCCCATTGAAAAGCTGAGATTGCTTTGTTTGAGTCGCGGTGCAACTGGTATCCTTGGGCTAGCCAGGTACGTAAGATTTATCCTCCTCAATGCGAATAAATAAAACCGAACAACATTCCCCCCCGCCACATAATGGGGCCAAGAGATACGGTGAACCGGTTTATTTCTCACTATTCTCGACTCGACATAATTGGATCTCTCCGTCCAGGAGGCGGATGTGTGTGTACCTATGTGTGAAGGATGATTGGGGTGTTTGTGTTTGGTTTTGTCTTGCTTTGTCTGGTGTACTGTTTTCATTTTCGGTTTTGTTTTGTGGTTTCTGGTATACAAACACACACACACATTTGTAGAACTTTCCGAGTCATGGACGATGATGGAAGCAAAGCTCTGAATTTGGACGAGTTTATCACTGGCATTCGGGATGCTGGATTGGAGTGCACCAACGATGAGCTACAGCAGCTGTTTCAAAGGTATGAGTTGGTGGGGAGGGGGGACAATTTGACACCATGCGACTTAATTAACTATACGATATTTGTATCCTCAGCTTCGATACGGACGGCAGTGGCTCTATAAATATGACGGAGTTTCTAATGAAACTACGGGTAACGATTAATCAAAACAATTCTAAGATGAGTGCTTGCTAATTTTCTCATTAAATCGAATCTAGCCGTCGATGCCTCAAAGTCGGGTCGACATTATTAATAAAGCGTTCGAGAAAATGGACACTTCCGGTGATGGTGTCGTCACTGTGGAAGACTTGAAGCATGTTTATTCGGTGAAGGAGCACCCGAAATACCAGACAGGCGAGATGACAGCGGATCAGATTCTAAAGGAATTCCTCAACAACTTCGAGGGTGAACGGGGCAACAAAGATGGCACGGTAAGAGTGTAGATCTTTCGAGGTTTAGGGTAAACTAACCAGAATGCTTGCAGGTGACGCAGGAGGAATTTGTAAACTATTATGCCTCCGTTAGTGCTTCAATTGACAATGATACGTACTTTGATCTGATGATGCGACGAGCCTACAACCTTTAGAGCATATACCTAGCAATAGTCTTGGGCTGAGAAATTCAAAATATACACTGCCTTAATTATTTCCGCACCTAGGATATGGCAACTGGATAATTTTGAAATTGCTTCGTGCTAATCGGTGACGGTTAATTTTTGTTCATGTTTCTAAACTAGAATTGCAAAAAATACAACAACAGATAAACAAGGATAGGACTTTTATTTATTGGAATGGTGAGTAACTCCACACAATGAAGAGAGCTTACTTACTTGCTTATTTAAGGTGGCGCTACAGCCCGGGGTGGAACTGGGCTTCAACCAACAAGCGTCTCCAGCCAGCACGATCTTTAGCTACTTGCCTCCAGTTTCGCAAGCTAAGTTGGTTAAGGTCCCCTTTCACTTGCGTGCGCCACCTGAGTCGTGGTCTTCCTCTACTGCGCCTTCCCTCGGGTGCGGATTCGAAGATCTTCCGGGGACGGAGCATTCGTGTCCATACGCTCTACATGACCCAGCCACCTCATTCGTTGGACCTTCACTTTTCTGACTAGGTCGATGTCGGAGTACAGCCCGTACAGTTCGTCGTTGAATCTCCTTCTCCATTCACCGTCAATGCAGACGGGGCCAGTTACCTCATCCGCTTTTGATAGAGTCCATGCCTATGCGCCATATAGCGGAACTGAGCCGATTAGGGTCTTATAAAGGGTAACTTTAGTTGTTCGAGAGAGGGCTTTACTACTCAATTGCCTTCTTAGCCCAAAGAAATAGCGATTGGTAAGAGTAGTTATTCTACGTTAAACCGCAGCGCTGGTGTCATTGCCTGAGTTCATAGCGGAGCGTAAGTAGACAAAGTCCTTAACCGCCTCAAAGTTATAACTGTCTATTGTGACGTTCTGTCCGAGCCGTCGGTGTTGCGTGTCATTTTTAGTTGACAGAATATACTTCGTCTTGCCCTCATTAACCGCCAAACCCATCTTCGCCGCCTCAGTCTCAGTACTCACAAACGCTGCATTGCATTTAAAATTCAACCACTTTTAACCGGAGCTAGGAACTGATGAGGTCTTACCACTTTAATTCTTGTCAAAATGTATCTATCTTAGTGGAAGAACACTTCCATGCATGCGTGCATCTTGTGTCACATCTTCATCGTCGAAATCATGGTCTATTTCTTTATTTTTTGGTGGCTGATAGATATAGCTGCTCCCGATACTTCATCTATGACTTTCCGATACGGGACAACTGACCTTTAGCGTCTGAAAGAGTTGATCGCACCTCTATAGAGTCTCTCAATGTAAAAGGCTTAGTCTTAGAAAAGCTTATGAAAAGCTTTGCCGAATGCTTTGAAAATTTACTAGAGGGAAGTTTAAGCACGGATGGCAGGAAGCACACCTGAAAACTGGTCAATCCACTTATATATGTCCCAAGGTCGATGAGAATGCTTTGAAAAAAAAAAAAAAAAAACTATCGAGACATAGCCTTGCTTCCGTCGCATTTAATTTCCATACAATGGACTTTGGGACCTTCTTAAACTGTTCAATCTTTATGACCTTGAATTCAAAACAAGGATTTCACTATTCAAGACTTTTCAACAATTCACCTTCAAAACATAATTAAATTGATATGGGTCCCTGCTCATAAGTGCATTGGGCGAACCAAAAACCCTATGAACTGTCCAGAATAGATTTTGGAAGTCTGTTTAGAGAACCTCGACCTCAGCCCTTCTGCTGAACTTCTAAGTCGGTTGTAAATAATTCAAATCTCATCTTAGCTGAACATCCCATGTCCAAGACAGGTCGATTAACCTTCGTCATGACTGCCAAAACAATTCTAAATCAATGTATACATTTTTGGATTTCATTCTAGACTGCTGTGCAAGTGGTATTTTAATTATCAGGTTCAAAGAAGGAAAAGACACATTTTACATTTTGAGATATTTTACTGTGCAACCTTCTTCGTCGTGTCGTACAAAAAAAAAAAAACCCAATAGCTGACCCTATATGGTCCTCTATGGTCCTGTAGAGATTTTCTTCAATAGCCCAAGCCTTCCTGCTGCAAAAGAGTTTCGCGAATTGCAAGTTGAGGTGCAAATTATGGCATTCGTCGTCAAAAGCTCTATAGGACTATGCCAGAATCAGTTCGCAGTGAAGGAAAACACGTGGTCAATTGGATTTAACGAACCTTTTAAGACCAGCACTGGAACTTCATATTCTCGTCTTAAAACACATTTATTGGTAGTAACGGGTGACTTTTTAAGAGTTAAGTTTTTTTCAGGTTGGCAGCACTGGTTAGTAATGGCGTCCAAACGTCATCTGTCAAAGTGAAAAGTTGTCAGTATACTCTGACATTTAATCATGGAAAGACTTACAAACGACCAACGATTGCAAATTATTTTTGAAATTTATTATAAAAATTCGTGCTCTGTGAAAAATGTGCACCAAAGACGACCGTGGAAGAAACGTTACCGACAACGGCGAACGATATCAAGCCATGATACGCGACTTTTTTTGGCCCAGTTGGCTGAGTTGAACTTGGTTGACATGTGGTTTCATCAAGACGGTGCCACATGCCACACAGCTCGTGAAACAAGGGAAATGTTGAGGGATGATTTTGGCGAGCTTATCTCTCGAAATGGCCCTGTGAGTTGGCCGCCAAGATCATGCGATTTAACGAGTTCTGATTATTTCTTGTGGGGTTGTATAAAGTCGTTTGGGTTTGTGGACAAGCCGAACACGATTGATAACATAACACGCGTAATTCGTGGAATACAGGCCGAAATGCTCGAAAAAGTGTCGCAAAATTGGACCTTCCGAATGGACCATTTGAAACGGAGCAGCGGACAACATTTACATTTGTCTTTAAAACGTAAATTGCAAATTCCTATTTATCGATTACAATAAAAGCTTTGAATATTTGATGTATGAATATTTGAGTGTTTTATTCGATTAAAAAAAAAAGCTACGCTTAAAAAATCACCGCGGATGGTTCTTTCTTCAACAGAACAGAAGTATAGTGCAACAGCACATCGTCCTTATATCGACCGCCGCTTCGTAATAGAGAGTTCCGATTAAAAAAACGCGAAATCTGTCTACCGCCAACTATAAAATGTCTCTACTGATAGCAGCAACTCCGAGGTGGATATGAAGGTCATCTTCCTTGCAGTAAACATCACATCATAAAACTATATACTGATTAGAAGTGCTTGCTACCGACCCCTTAAGTTGCCGGGTCTATTTTATGGCGCTTAGTTCTAGACAAACAATACCGAGTGGGAGCTTACACTACGCGCTCCTTTAGCTCAGATTACAAGTGCCATTTTTCGTGTCAAATTTTGACATTCTGACGTCAAAAAAATTCGCTCTTTCTACTGTAGGGTGTCCATAAACCTCAAACGAAACGAGGGCATACTTACATATTTACAATCAACACAAAAAAAAAACCTAAAACAAATTTCGAAGAAGAAGATTGAGCAATAGTTTCCTTGCTTAAGCCTTTTTTTTTATAATTAACATGCGCTAAAGAGGTTATGACTACTTTTATAGTGATTTTACACAGCGCGGGCATTAAGGAAATTGGGATAGAGGAGATAGGAGATACCGATGCACATTGGTCTTAAATGTCTGTAAATTGTACTGGGGAGGAAAGACAGAGCTGGGCAAGGCATTCCACATTCGCATTGTACGGCTTATGAAAGAGTCTCTGTATTTCATTGTACGTCCGAAGATGGGCTGGATGGTAAACTGATGGGCATTCCTAGCATGGTGAGTATTGCGGTTGAATTTCTGAAGGGGAGGAATGCAGTTGGTAATTTCTTTGAGCACTGTTTGTAGAAAAAGCGATAAAACAATGAGAGACACGAAACGTTTCTACGATGTTCAAGCGAATTGATAGAATTCGCGATATTCGTGTCTCCGATTAGTTTCAACGTACGATTTTGGATCCTATCTAGTAAGTGCAATATAGTTTTCGGTGCACCAGACCAGATGTGGGAATTGTACTCAAGCTTTGGGCGAATGAACGCCTTGTATATTGTAGCCAGATCAGAAGGGGTAAAATATTTCTTGCGCCGTTTGAGGAAACCTAGACATTTCGCTGCATTCTTGGCGACTTCGTGTACATGGTCATTCCAACGAAGGTTGTCATGAACGCACATACCGAGAATAGAAAGTCTTTCGGTTTCGGTAATGCAAGTGCCATTCATGGATAATGGCTTTAACTCGGGTTTCGCTTTAGAGACAGCAGACAGCATTGTGTTTTTGAAGCATTAAAGTCCACTATATTTTTTGAACCCCATTTTGAAATGCTGTCAAGGTCGGAATTTAATGAGCTTAACATACGTTGCCGTTCCAGTTCTACGGCCGAAGAGCAGGGACGTGAGTCCTGGAAAGAATATGAAAAGCTAAGAGTGCTGTCATCAGCGAAGGAATGGATTGGATTAGAAGTTGCAGACAAGAGATCATTTATAAAAATGAGAAAGAGAGTCGGAGACAAAACTGAGCCTTGGGGAACACCAGCATTTATATGGTGGGTTTCAGAATTGAAACCATCCAAAACAACTTGAACTGAACGGCCAGAAAGGTAGTTTCTAATCCATTGAATAAGAGACGTATCGATCCCATAAGCACGCATTTTCGACAAAAGAGCTTGATGCCAAACTCTGTCAAATGCCTTTGAAATATCGAGCGCAACAATCTTCGATTCACCGAAGTGATGGAGAAATTGGTTCCACTTCTCGGTGAGATAAGTCATCAAATCACCAGTGGACCTGTTTGTTGCCACGAAAACCGTACTGCCGTTCATTGAAGAGTTTCCGTGATTCAAGATATTTCTAAAGCTGACGGTTTATCAGCGTTTCCATGACCTTAGAAAGAATGGACGTAAGTGCTATGGGACGGTAATTGGTGGGAGAAGAAGATTCACCTTTTTTAGGGACGGGCTGGACAAATGCTGTTTTCCACCTACTCAGAAAGAGTCCAGAAGAATAGGACAGATGAAAAGGCTTACGCAGTGGTTTTGCCAGCGTGGAAGAACACCTCTTCAGAACGATGGGGGAGATACGATCTGGACCAGCGGATTTATTTATGTTGAGATCATAAAGTACTCTTGCGACTGTACGAGTGCGAAAGTGGATTGGTCCCATGGTAAATTCTACGCATTCGAGTACAGGTGTAGACAAACCGCAATCTGGGAGCATAGAGCTGGCTGCAAAATGTGCAGCGAGCAGATTAGTTTTGTCTAAAGAGCTGACAGCTGGATTGTCATTGGAAATGAGCGTTGGGATTGTTGACGAGGCCGAATTCCTAATATTTTTTACAAATGACCAAAAGTTTCTACTACCCTTGGGACATTGTAGTATTTTTTGCTCAACTTTTGGTATGCTCCGCAAAGTACTTACTGTCATTCGATAGAATAATATTTCACGTGCTGCACAATTCCGTTTCTTTGACAGCGATTGGGCAATATTGCTACAGCCATGAGAAAGACGAAGAGTTTGAGTAGAACGAACAGCTCCCATACACATCTATCATATATCTCAATATTCAGTTTACAATATTCGATCACTAACTAATCTACTATAATCTGGTATCATAAGACTTTTTTTGCTTTAACTGGGCCTGTCCTTGCTTATCGATAAACTTATCATAATACCACCGTTGTCACGGTTGTCCAAATTCCTTTCAAAAAGGACATTCCAAAACGGGTTCTTTGGAGTTATCAAAATGCTAACGAGAACGAGATGTACCAGTAGATATCCCTTTACGGACAACTCAAAAACATGTCATTCGAAGAACTTCAAAAATTCGCCATATACCTACCTACCTACCTACCTAGTACCTATGTGGTAAAATATATTGTCAATCATATTTGACTATCAATAAGATGTAAATCTTGGGCATGTTTGTAAATTTCCATTACAGGGTATATCATGCAGGTAGACTTGTATACATGATTGTGTATTTGTATGCCAACTTTAGTATACCACGTAGTCCCTAATTTTTCATTTATATTCCTCAGAGTATTTTTTTTGTTTTTTTGTATGTTTCCGCTGTCCTTACCTTCATAGCTTTCGAATATATTTAATATTTTTGTGATAAAAGGCAAAGACAACACAAAGTTTTCTAACCCTACAGCCGGCTATGGTGGTTTAGTGATTTTTCATTCGGTTATGTTTTTCGTTTATGCTTTTAGCTTTAATCTTGAACACACATGAGAGAATAAGTATTTATTTGCGTTAACCAAAAAACCCTTAAACTGGATACGGATATGACTTTTTGCAGCTGTTTGTTAGGCAGCGGTTCAACGTTTCATTTAGGATTGAATTTGTAAAGTTATTAATTGGCTTGTTAAATATTCGATAAGCTTTGGTTTATGTATAGTTTGTGGAAATGAAATGAAATAAACGAACTTTGGTTTAGCTTTGAAAAATAAAATCTTAGATAAAGTTGCATAAATCTTTTTGTTATGATACACCTACTGAAATTGCCGTCCTTCGAATATTTCAAATATTCAACGCTCAGTGTAAATGGCTTAAGTCTAAGCGAAGTGTCAGTGGATAAAGACAAGTCAGTATTCTATCCTCCATGATCTCATGCGCTATGCTTCGAGTTGTCAAGGCTGATTTGGAATCCGCCAAGACCGCTCGAAAAATGCCATAAGAAATACAACAAAGCTTGAAAAAATATATAAACTCCCAACTCATAAATGCTCCAAAAGCTTATTGAAAAAGGTTGAAAAAAACGATAGCAAAAAACGTCTAAAATGACCAAATAAAGGACCCGAAAATGGTTAAAAAAACCTCAGTCAAAAAACCCCGAAAAATGTCTACAAAAGCAATCGAAAAAAAAAAAAAAAAATACTGACGCATAATAAAGGTCTACCTCAGAAAACGTACCAAAAGACTCATTGAAAATTTCTTTCTCAAAATAGCTGAGTGGGAAAACGAGGAGTAACAACGATTCTCGCTAGTTGGGGTTAACCCAGTAATAATGTATATTGGGATTTATCCCTTTTTGTGGGAATTTCGATGTCCGAAAAGCATTTCGTGGGATAGATAAAGGGAAAAAGCACCAAATCTTGGGATTTTGAGGAATCTAACAAAAATCATTAAAACTATTAAATTTTGCTGAAATTTCATGAAAACTCCTATATTTCACCATGATTATTAGCACACCGAATGTGCATAAAAAACTGCTCATATAAATTGTCTCTTATTAAAATTTTCTAGTACCAACAAATAATCGTAATAATATTACAAAATCTGATTTTTATAATAAAGGTTAATTCACCGCGATTTTCTTCCCTTGTAATACAAATTTTGATTCTAATACCTGGATTTTGAGGCAAAAAATGATCGTGGGGCTTCAAAAGGGAATTTGAATACGGTGAAATGGGAAAAAAGGGAAAAATGACCACGCTTCGTGGGATAAATGAAGGGAGAATGCTAACAAAACTGGTTAACCCTGACAATTTCTTCATAAGACTTTCTTAGTATCGCTTAGAACCTTCTACAAACGAAAACGACCCGGGCAACCACGTAGGTTTTTGACGCCATTTTGAATCATTTTTGGAAGAAAATTTTATGTATTTTTTGAGGGTATTTTGAGACAGGTTTTTAAGATATTTGGAAGCGTTTTCCAGAGTGATTGGACAAAAAAAAAAAACACATTTATAAACAACACAAGAAACGCCCCAAAAAAGATCCATTCAACACAGAGTGCCGCAGAAAGTGATCTTTAGCTGAATTAGATACCTAAAGTCCCATGAATTTCAACAGTAGGCTTGTGTAATTGTTGGTTTTCATTTGAAAATAATTTGCTTCCAATTGATCTACCTAAAGGTATATAATATCATTTCATTTTCATTATCATTTTCAGCCTCTGATGACAACTCACCGAGCAAGTCAATGTCGACGTTCATGTTTAGTAAGTCTGACAGCTGTCTGAGTAGGTGTATCTCGGTTTTGATTGGCTGAAATCGGTCATTTGAGCAGATGTTCCTGTTGACGTTTTTGGAGGTAGCCGACGAATCTAGTCAACAAATTCGTGACTGAGTACTAAGTTGACAGTTCGTATATGTGGCTGACGTAGAAAAAGACTTAAGATAACTTGATTCTTGATTTGCCTTGAATGGCATACTGACTGAAAATTATCCACAAGCTCTTCCATTTCCACTGCCCTAGAAAGTTTTAAAATGTCTGCAAATTTGCAACCCTTTCGCTGAATTGTATTTGTTATTTATAAATAAACTAGCGACCCGCCCGGCTTCGCAAGTCGGTTTCAGCCTGCGTTTGCAATGTAAGCGGAAAAAATGTTATTATTTACGACTTCACTTTAGAAACCTCAAAAATAACAGTATTTCTCCACTATTTAATGGATGTTATTATACATGTAAACCTTCCTCTTCAATCACTCTATCTATTAAAAAAAAAAGCATCAAAATCCGTTGCGTAGTTTTAAAGATTTAAGCGTACATAGGGACATAGGGACAGAGAAAGCGACTTTGCTTTATACTATGTAGTGAAGTTTAACTGAGCATTATAACTGCATGTAAGTAGGAGTCCCTTTGACAGCGTTGTCAGACGGTAAAAATATTTCCTCCCAAATATATATATCTGAAAAACAGATTTGGCTTTTTTTTTTCATCGCAATATTTTTTTAACGTGTCTTATGTTATGTACGACGAGAAGTAATTTCGAATTTGATACGCTTCATGTAAGGCTCAGACTTCCGTATGCAAAAGTGTTCGGCAAACAAATTCGCCCGATGAAAATGTTAAGGCATGTTGATTTTTGAAACCATCTTGCAGGTCTTAACACAGCTTGAGGTTGGTGCTTTAATCCGGAAAAAATATTTAAGGAACTATTACAAAAAAAAATATAACTTTTTCGATTTGTTAGTTTTTTTTTTAAAGACTTTTTTTTTTTTTTTTATACTTCTTCCGGGAAAGGCGAACCTATAACGCTTCAACAGCGCCCCGAGATGCCTGCAGATGTATGTTTGCTCTGCACTTAAATTGCTGCAAATTATAGTCTTCACGAGTTAAGGTTAAGTGAATGTTTTGGGGCCGAGTTCAATATATGGGAACAATATTCCAAGCCTGGTCTTACCTGTGCTTTGTAGAGAAGGAGAAGTTGCTTGGGGCTAAAGTACCTCTTTGCTCTAAATAGGTAGCTCAACTTTGCGGACGCCGATTTTGCGATATAGGATATGTGGTTCTGCCATGTGATTCCTGAATTGACTGTGTCTCCTAGAAGGTGCATTGAGTCCTTGTGATTGATTGGATGGTCATCCATTTGGATCTGAGGAACTGTTGATGTATTTTTTCTGGAAAATGTTGTGAGCTGTGTCTTGCTTGCATTAAATACAACCAAGTTGTCCTTTCCCCACTTCAAGATTTTGTCCAGATCATCATTTAGAGAATTAATTTGTTCACATCTCTGACTGTGTGATGTAGCCGTATTCACAGGCCCATTGTTCGAGATGGAGGATATAAGAGTGCTGTCATCTGCAGAGCTGTAGATATTATTATTTGTCGATCCAAGCACTCCTTGGAATTGGATGATACACCATCTACAACAACTTGGATCGATCTTTCCAGAAGAAAATTTTGCATCCATCCGCTTTCAGATTTCATCGTCAGTGTTCTTTTCCACTTTGCTTAACCAGTTACCGTATAGTACAAAACCCGTTTCTAACAACCATCAACAATCGAAAAATAGACAAGAAAAAAAAAGTCCAGATACTATCTCTCACTAAAATAGGATAAAATGGCACAACAGATCTACTCAGGTCGACGTGCCTCTTATCGCGGTGGCGAGTCAGAATTTAAAAAAAAAATAGCTAGGATACAAAATTTCGAATGCGCGACAACATAATGCTACCATGCTAAGTTGCAATTTTCTATAAAATGATCCCCGAAACGGGATATTCCCCTCCATTCACTTTGTTAGTATTCGAGTCATGCGTTGCTTTTCTACACAATGTGTTCGCAGGGTGGAAGTACCTACTGTCAAGGAGTTTTTCCACTACGACGATACGACACGATACGACGATGTATCTAGATTCAACGAAGTAAATCACCAGTAAGTATGGCAACGATGATTTAATGCGATGTGTTAGCAAACAAAAAAAATGTATACCTATAGAAATCCCTTTCCAGCCAGCCAGTGATGAAAAAAAGCAAAAACCCTCCAGTCAAAAGATCCGGCGGTACTTCCTCCCCTTGCATAGGTACCTACTACCTAGCTACCTACCTATACTACACTACACGGCCACGTAAGGATATTTGGCTAATAGTGCACATTTGCGCCACAGCTAACCATATAAATCACATTAGTGGACCAGCAGTCTCTTTTATAAATTAATAGTTATGGTTGTATAAGTACGTCTGGTAAATTCACCAAGGGCATTTAAAGGTTACTTAAGCTCCATGAACTGCACCGCTAATTCCACCAACTGCATTTAGTTTCGGGCATTATAATAATTTATTTTCAGTTTTGTGAAATTTTAAAGCACTCTGTGGCAGCGGTTCGCTGAATTTGAAATTTTAATAGTGGTTTATGGTTAAGTCGCCTCGAGCGTTTTAATCCACTGCTTTGCAAAATATTCGTTATTCTTGTTCTAAAGAATTTCAAGAATTTCAATCATCAACCGGAGGTCAAGGATAAACTGCAGTACTTTTTGTAGCTTGGCTAAGGGTTGTTTTGGGAGCGGTTTTGGTTAAGGTGTTACGTAGGTTCCAAGTCAAGCTCGAACGGTTCATAATAAACATTTAATTGACCTTAGGTCTACCAAACAAATGGGTTTCGGCTTGGTACAATAGACGAGAATTCTTCCTGAGTATCAACTCCATTAATTGGAATCTCCTTTTCACATAGGGGAAAATATAGGCCCTGCTCCTCACAACCATTCGTTTGGGTAGTTTAAATGTTTCGTACTGGATCCATAATTTAATGGGTAATCCCTTGAACATTGGTGGTGCTAGATTTTCCCATCCTACCTAAATAGATGAGTCCATCTGACATCTTGCTGTGCGCGAGTATAAGTTCCATAAATCTAGTTTGGTAATAGCCTTTGCTGCTTTGTAATAGAACAATAATTCTAAACAGTATTTTGGATAAATCTTCCACAGATGGCTGAAAATTACAGCACACCTCACCGAAGATGACTGGGAATCTAAGGTATGTCTGATTCTAGTTCAGAAGAACACAGACAAATGCGTCTAGCTAATGAGCTTCTGAGACCATCGATCTATGCATAGTGACCAATTTTAAATTTTCCTGATCTTTACCCATCTCCTGCTAAAAACAAACTCAATGCTGGTTGAGGGTGACTTCTTATTCTGCAGGTCATCTTTGGCCAGCTCTTCCTACTGCGTTAATCATAACAGTTGAGTATTTCAGACTCTGTGGATTGACTTTTTTCATCCAGAGCTAAACCCACTCTTGCCGGTTTTATCCAAATATTGCAAACGCACTGCTTGGCCACCATAGACTATGAGTAAGATGTTCCACTTTGCGCTGTCTTTTCATCATTATTGTCGGCTAGAGGTTTTGGAAAAAGATTATAAGATCATCGTTTAATAGCGGGTTCAAGTCGTTGTCAATATTGTACCGGATCTACATCGCCATCCTAGATCAAACAAAAAGTCCCATACTTTGGAGGACTTTTCATATACCTTCAAAAGAGGAAAAAATGAAAACAAAAACAAGGTCCATGAACTCAAACAAAAATATATTTTATTTTTTAAATAACACACAATTAAAATACTAAAAATAAATAATGTATAGTTAAAAGGAACATTTAATAAAGGATGCACAATTGCACATGCACATGTAGTTAATACATTTAAGACTTTTTAGACTCGTATTTATCTACAAATTGAATTTATTTCAAGAGTTCGTCATTAAATGACTGACAGCTTAGGTTATTGTAATTAAATTTTTAGTTAAAATTAAAACAGTCTATTTCTCTCCTTTTTATTTCATTTTGACCTTACTAATTCAGAGTACGATGACTTTTTTTTTTATTTTCAAAATTATACTTGTTAGGGGGAAAAGGAGGACAATTTCTTGAAACGTTGGAGGACATTCCGCGTCGGGGTTAAAAAGACGACACGTCCTCCAAAAAGAGGACGCATTGCAAAGCGTTCCCACTTAAATCTTATACAAATGTAATACTTACTTTACTTATCGGGCTCCCGACCCGTGAAGAGTCTCTGCCTGAGACACTGCAGCCGCCTTCCATCCTCTACGATCCCGGGCACGCTGCTTCCAGTTGTCCAGACCAAGCGCTCTGGCACCCGCGATGGCTTTGTCTTTGAAACGGAGGTTCGGTCTTCCTTGTCTTCTCGAACCTGGGGGCTGGGATTCGAAGATCCTCTTAGCCGGAGCATTATTGTCCATTCGCTCGATATGGCCGAGCCAATGTAGTCGACGTGTTTTGGCTTTTTGGACTACATCCACATCTTGGTACAGCTCATAGAGTTCGCGGTTGTATCTTCTCCTCCATTCGCCCTCCTCGCACACAGGACCAAAAATCCGCCGAAGAATTTTTCTTTCGAAGGAGCCCAGTATCAGCTCTCCCTTCTTGCTTACTCGACTGAAAAGGTAAAACGTCTTAAGTAGGTAGACTTAATCTTACGTCTGAAAAGGTAACACGTCTTAAGTAGACGTAAGATTAAGTCTACTTAAGACGTTTTACCTTTTTAGTCGAGCAGCACTCGGCGCCATAAAGCAGGACTGGCAAGATAAGGGTCTTGTAGAGCACACATTTCGTCCTTCGAGTTAGGAGTTTTGAACCCGGTTGTTTTGCCAAACCGAAGTAGCAACGGTTTCCTAGGGAAATTCTTCGCCAGATCTCCACTATGGTGTCATTCGTGGAGTTTATGTTTACTCCGAGGCAGGTGAATTCCTTAACTACCTCGAAATTGTTGCTATCAATAGTGACGTTTTGTCCTAGCCGGTGGACAGATGCTTGTTTGTTTGTTGATAGCATGTACTTGGTCTTGCCCTCATTTACTTCAAGGCCAACCGATTTTGACTGTTCTTTAATCGCCGTGAATGCTTCTATCACGGCACGCTGGAAGCGATCGATGATGTCAATATCGTCCGCATAGCCCAGCAGCTGGACGGACCTGTTGAAGAAAGTGCCTTCCGTGTTGACACCTGCCCTGAGCACTATCTGCTCCAGTACGAGATTGAAGAAGTCGCATGATAGCGCATCTCCTTGCCGAAATCCGGTGCATGTCTGAAATAGTTCGGAGGAGCTACTTCCAAACTGCACGCTGCAGCGGGTGTTTTCCAGCGTCACGCGACACAGCTGAATCAGTTTTCCCGGGATTCCGAATTCGGCCATCGGCCATATAGAGCTCCTGACGATGTATGCTATCATACGCGGCTTTGAAATCGATGAATAGGTGGTGAGTTTCGACTTGAAATTCGTTGGACTTTTCCAGGATTTGTCTCAGTGTGAAAATTTAGTCTATCGTCGATCTGCCGGGCCGGAAACCACACTGGTACGTGCCGATTAGTGTGTTGCTTAACGGTTTTAGACGTTCACACAGTACGTTGGATAGGATCTTGTATGCGATATTAAGCAGGGATATGCCTCGATAGTTCTTGCAAGACATAGGATCGCCTTTTTTGTAGATGGGACATATGGAGCTGATAGTCCAGTCATCGGGCATAATTTCTTCCACCCATACTTGGTTGATGATTCGGTGCATGCACCCTACCAATACATCACCTCCGTATTTGAAGAGCTCTGCTGGTAAGCATCAGAGCCGGCGGCCTTGTTATTCTTCAGCTTTTTTATAGCTAAGCGCACTTCTTCTATACTGGGTGGTGGAACTGGTTCTTCATTGACTGGATGGGGGTTCTCTTCTTGCCCTATCACTCTCTCTACATGATGCCCATTTAGCAGCTGCTGGAAATGCTGCTTAAACACATCTACTATTCCCTGCGCTTCGGTGACTAGGTTTCCTTCGCTGTCTCGAAGAGCTTGCGTTCCGGTTTTGTAACCAGCAGCCAATTGCTTGGTTCTTTTATTAAACCTCCGGATGTTATTGCGATCGCGCGACTCTTCGATCTCCTTGAGCTGGGAAGCTGCGTAAGCCCTCTTCTTTCTACGCAGGATCTTCTTTTCCTCTCTTCAAACAAATGTAGTACGTTAGGGAAAAAAAAGTAGCATTTTCAAACAAAATGTAGTACCTGATTTTTTGTATTGACATTAAATAGTTATATATACGTAATATAATATTTATTTAGGTAGTTTTTCAAATACTAAGTTTCCTAAACTATTTTTTGTTTGTTTAATTCCACCCATATTGCCACAATGTCGCTGTTTTGAGGTCCACATTTCAAAATAAGATCGAAACCCCCAATCAACAAGCGCCAATGCTTATTTAAAATTTCCAAATTCGCTTTCTTACAGGGAAACTCCTTAAATAAATTTTAAATGGTTGGGTAACGATGTAGTATGTTGTACGGTGTTAAAAAATCCAGCAAATATGTAGCACAGTACTACATATGTAGTACAAGTAGTAACGCTGAGTGCAAACCTACTTTAGGCAGTCAATTGGATTTCTTGGCTTTTTGTCAATGTTCGGTCCGAGTATAAAGATTTGAACGACGCACGGTGGACTTTTCTGAAATCTACACAGAAGCCAATTCAGTTGTTAACGATGGTTTTTGGATGTTAGGTGTTTCCATTTCGTTTTGATCATTTGGATGGTAGCTAAATGAAAATTTATTTTCTCACAACTGACGGAAAGGTGATCTCTGTCGTTATAATTTTGAAGGAAGTCATTTTTCTCTCGAGTTTCATATCTATCTCTGTAGTACATTTCTGCACGGAATTTAATTCATTGGCACGTTATCCTTTTTTGAAACACCAGTCCCATTTATTAACATACACTTTGATTCCTGAACTGGAGTAGTGTTTTTTCAGATTCATTTTCTTGGTCATGGAGCTTACCCTCGCGATCGCAGCCAGTTCTTCTTTTACATTGTAGCAACGCCTTGAACCGCAGCGCATTAGTCGCGGCATTACTGGCGTTTTTTTTGGTAGTGATGCACCTTGTCTGCCTTAGCTTTTGCTTCAATAATTCGAATTCACTGTACGGAATCGGGATTTGCGATTGGTCACACTTTCCGAAAACGTGACAGGTCCATAGCTAACCACGCGATGCAATGGAATCCGCTTACTCAGGATGGCAGGATACGCGGCGTTCCTAGAAGTACTTGGAGTAGATCAGTCGAGAAGTAAGCACGGCAATTGGAAAAGTGTTGAGGAGAGCTGAGGCAAATTGCCAGAAACCGCACAGGATGGCGTGTAGGCCTTGTAGAGGCCCTAGGACCCACAAGGGGATAAAGTAAAGTATAGTTTGAATCTATTTTTTTTCTGCTTCTGAACTTTTGTTTTTCTTTTACTTGCTTTAGGTACCTACTTGTTTTTTTTTTAGTTAGAAGTTAGATCGACACAAAGCCCGCAGTTTGGGGCAAAAGTTTCATGGAATTTTGCTAAACAGTCCATTTCGGGATACGAACGTATTTGGGATCCATCCGCCAGCAAAGTTTTTTGTCTCAAAGCAGACTAAACTAGCGGAAAGTGATATTTTAGATTGTCGTCTTTAAATAAGCAAAAGCTTGTCAGTTTTCATTTCTGCTTTCTTCTAGATAGAACCTGAAAAGTCGAATTATATAAATGAAATGAATAAAATGGACTTATTTCCAGATCAGGGTGCGTCGCGTCTAAAGCCGATTTAAATTAATTAACTAGTCGCAATTGTTGCAGAGTTATTTTTTTTAAATATGACTACAATTTGAATTAAATACGAACCAAAATATAGGAAACAAAACAAACCAATTATCAAAACTATGCATGATGCTAAATTTTAAAATGTTTATCTCCAAAATTAAATCAATAACTCACCTAGCGTGCGGTCAAATACTTTGAATTGCTATAGCTCGCTGAAAACATGTTGGATAAATTGCAACAATTTCACAAATTTATTTCCGCCACTGAACACTATCGGCATTGAAACGTATGGAATGAATTTATTTTTATTAGATTGGTCTGCTTTTGACTTTTTTTTTTCGCAATATCGCCGACTCTCCCATTCAAAGAGATAATCAAAATGTTACTGAGGCATAAACTGAATCGATTGAAAAGCCTGCAACATGTGAAATTCGAATGAATTCAGTGTCTTTATTGAAAAACGAAAGAGAAGAACGAAATGTATATAGCACTTTCGGTATAAGTATTTTTGGTAAAATACGTATTATTTTAGAATCGGACCGGGAACGTTGAACGTTTAAAATGTATTTCTGATATGGAAATGTTATGAGCTTTTGCCTTTTTTGTTTTTTTGTTTTTGATGCATCGTTGGATGAGTTGATTTAAAAGGTTTCATTTTTTTTAAACAACTTCATATAGCTGTGAGTACTGTATAGTGCTGAACAAACTGCAGATATAATTGCAGATATTTTAACTTTTTTTTATGAAACTATTCGCGAAATAATTGGTTGCACAAATGGTGTCCTCGCCGAGTGTGTAATTAGAAAACAAAAAATAGAACGGAAATTTAAATATCGAGTCTATCCGTAGGTAGTAGATTTATTTATTTTTAAGATATTAAATCGGTTTCCGGTTGAGAAGATTCAAATCATTTTCAATTCATTGTTTAAGTTTCTCAGAATTTAAATAAGATTTGATTATGTTTGTGTTTTAAATTTACTATTTAAATCAAACATGAAACTATTTGGAGATAAGCGAAGTAACTTCATGTTCTTGAATTGAAGGTAGGGGAGAGGGGGGCAGTTTAGGACAACTTAAGAAAAAGTACTACAAAAAAAACTTTTTAATAGGTACTTTAATAAAATAAATTTTACAGTGGCAAATCCACTTCAAACAAACATCTGATGGATATTGAAACTATACCAACTTAAAAAATAAAAAATAAAAAGAAAAGTGTGTTTCCAGACGACGGATGTAATTTTTTATTTTATTCCTAGGCGTAAGCATTATTCTAAAATTATGCTCAACTTACAAATTAAAAGTGTTCAATTATAATGTTTATATGTTCAGCGATGTTATTCAACCAAAATATTAACAATTTACATTGTTTCTAAAAATATATGAAGTTTTTAGTTTTTTATCCCTCTCGGGGCACTTTTGGACTATGGCGAGTGGAACTTTTGGGCATGTCCTAATCTGCCCCCTTTTATCACTTTGAACCATCTATTTCAGTGTGATTGTTTTTGGTTTTATTTGTTTAGGTTTATGTCTGCACTAATGGTCAGAAATTACAAGAAAAAGAAGGAAACCGCTCCTAATGAGCTTTTTTTTAGACATGTCCAAAACTGCCCCATGGTTGTCTTAAGGTGCCCCCCCAGAGGGGCAGAATGGGACACTTTAAAGAGATTATTAAAATAAATAAAAAATAAATAAATCATAACTATACATATTTATTTGGATATAAGATTGAAAGATAAAACAACATGTAATAATAATTTTCAAGATCCGAAGGGATACTAAGCTTTTTAATGGATCTAGAGCGATTTTTGTAAAAAGTGTCCTTAGGTGACCCCCTCTCCTCTACCTATTGCGGCCTTTTAGCTGTTAATCCTTCGCAGGATAAATAGCGAAAAAATAAAACCCAGCAACTATTACCAGCTTGCGGTGGCGAATGAAAATGTAATTCTGCTGTCGCTGTGACAACTTCCCCCGTCGGCATGCCCTTTTTGGTATGGGACTTGGTTTAAATTTATATTGTACCAACTACCAAGTCCCAGCTATCACTTATTTGGAACCACAGGCGATGATGATGACGATTCGGCAACCGGCAATTCAACCCGCGCCGGTTGTTTGTCGTGGTTGTCGTCGCTTGCAACTGCTGCTACTTGGGAGTCACTGTCACCGTCAATGGATAGTGATTCTGCAAGTCTTTGTCTAAAGTACTGTACTATTTCTGAAAGCCAGGAACCTGTTCTTTCAAATTATTTTCAAACCAAATGTTTTAGTAAATAGTTTGTTTTAGTGAGTAGTTTTCGTTTTTTTTTTTTCAATTTTCTCACAAACTAAAATACATAGGTAAAACAATTTGGATTTCAGTGTTCGATTAAGATTTACAAATTTATTGTCTTTGTTCACGTCTAATTTAGGAGACTACGCCACAAATGTGTTAGTAAACAATGCTATCGAAAATTTGTTAAATAATACCACCCAACCATCTTCAAGTGACTTTATAACCATTGAAGACACTGAATTTATTGTCAATAACTTGAGACAACGAAAAGCTGAAGGTATTGATTCAGTAAAAAATGTATATATGTATACAATTGCCTAGATCTGGTCTTCGACTAATAACTTTTATTATTAACGCCAGTTTAAAAATGGAATATTTTCCTGAAGAATGGAAAGTCGCAAAAGTCGTTCCAATTATAAAAGCTGGTAAACCTCCTGAACTGACTGACAGCTATAGGCCAATTAGCTTGCTGAGCAGTCTCAGTAAAATTTATGAAAAGGTCATAAAGGAAAAATTGTCGAAGCACATTTCGGACAACGGCTTATATCCTAATGAGCAATTTGGTTTTAGACGCTTCCACAATACATCTCACCAAGTACTCAGAATTTGCAACTATGTCAAAATAAATCGTTCAATAGGCAAATCAACTGGTATGATTCTTCTCGATATCGAGAAAGCCTTTGACACTGTCTGGCATGACGGACTTCTATATAAAATGTTGAATTTAAATTTCCCTCTTAATATTTCTAAAATTGTTCATAGTTTCTTGTCAAATCGTTGTTTTAAAGTCCATGTAAATTGTGGTGTCTCAAATATAATTTACTTTAGCTCAGGTGTTCCACAAGGCTCAGTCCTTGGGCCTGTATTATACAATTTATACACATCAGATTTTCCATCTTTACCCAATCGTGAAGCAGCTATCTTTGCCGATGATACTGCGATTTTATCGTCTCATGAATTCGCTCTCGATATTGAGAGGAATCTAAAAAATGCGACGGTGATACTAGAAGAATATTACAGTAGATGGAAAATTAAGTTGAATCGGGAAAAATTGCAAGCCATCTTTTTCACATGAAAAAGAAAAGCATGATATCTTCCGAGTAGGCAGTTTAATATAAATGGTACAAATACTAATTGGAAGCCTGCCGTAAAATATTTGTTTTTTCCTTCTTCGTTATTTATTTTTGTTACTTTCTGCATGTTAATCCATAATTATATATTTATTTATTTGTTTACATGTATGTGTATTTATTTATTTATTTATTTATTAATTTATTTATATATTTATTTATTTATTTGTTTATTTATTTATTTATTTATTAATTCATCTATTTGTTAGCTGTTTTTTGATTCTTAATCTATAAATTTCTTAAATATATACGTATTACATAAAAATGTTCGGTGAAATCGTTAACACATGTACCTGATTTACCTTTATTTACTAGTCATTTTATATACTTTCTTTTTTTTCTCTCTACTTTAATTGAGGTTTTATTTTCGTATTTTCCTTCAGATGTAATATTTCAATGTAAATCTTAAAATCATCCTTATGTTAAAAATAATGTTTCTGAAGAAAGATATAACTTATCATATCTCTGTATTGTGAAATGTGTGGTAACAAAATCCTTGTAAATTTATATACGAAATAAAGCTATCTATCTATCTATTGTCTTTGTTCATAATTTTGAAAAAAAAAAAAAAAACAGCATTTAACATTTTTCCTTCAATTTCAAGTTTGAAAGTATTTTTTCAAGAATTTTTATCTAAAACAACTTGGTTTATATACAAATATAAATATACTATATATATATTTGCATTTTAAGTATTTATTTTTTCGTAAATTACCCATCCAGTCGAAACGGAGCGAAATAGCCCCCTCCCCTCCCGCTCTATAAAAAACAGTTATAAATTTTTGGTGCCAAAGTTATCGTACTCTCCCCGAGATGTGTAAGTGGGAAAAATACCAAAATTTCCCACGATTTCTTGGGCTTCTTTCTGGGCAACGATTTTGGGTTAAATTTTTTTAAGGTTTGGGCGCTTGAAGCAAACCAAATTATGGCAACCCTATGCATGTTTCATACAATTTAAATGATTTTTCTTTTGCGAAAATCTAAATCAAGCGCTATAATTAGCGTTTTGTGATTTTTTGGCGAGCATCATTCACGGTTACATTTAATATTTGTGAAATATTTTATTCAAATATATATAGTTGGCGCAACAAGTCCGAAGGCACCCTAGGCCTAGCTTCTCACAACCATTCGTTTTGTGTGAGTTTTTCATTTTTTGGAACGAATGGAAGGGATCTACAATTTTATGCCGACTCCAAACGGCTAATTGAGAAGCTCTTTTAAGACATTTTATACTCTCGGATGTTTGCCAGACGTTCGCGAGAGGTAGCGCAGTGGAAAAAACCCTAAGTTGGAATTTGGGTTTTTGCGGGATTCGAACCTGAGACCCCTCGCTTAGTAGTCCAACAAACAAACCACTAAGCCACTGAGACTATTTTATTCAAATACCGTAAACTGGGGTTACTTTGTGCCTGCAGGGTTACTTTGTGCCAACCGTACTTTTGTACATTCAATTTCACTTTACCAATACTTTCACATAAAATATGAACGTTTTTTCACTGTGCTAGGCTGCTGAAAAAGCTTTCCAGTAAATATTTTATATTCATCAGTTTCGTTGTTTTTGAGTTTTTGAATAATGACATGAGATTCAAAATCAAATTTTTGCCAAAAAAATTCTATTGCGACGAATTTCATATACAACCAAAAAACTATAATCGCTACGGAATTGAAGGTGGGTTATATTATTTTATGATTTATTTGTGATAAATAATATTAAAGTTATAACTAGTAAAACCTATTGTTTTCATTTTTACGTCCCCTTTTCAATAAGGTCACAAGTTCATGGGGTAACTTTGTGCCACCATCCTTGGTGTTTAACTTGGCACAAAGTTACCCCCTGTGTATTGATTTTCTTTTACACGTACAACGTTTGTGGTCCTAAGAAACCCATTGTCTTTAATTTTAATGCCTCGGAAGTATATAAAAAAAAAAATATAGGAGGACGACCCTGCAGCAATTTCACCCAGGAAGCCATGAAAAAATCTGTGCAGGAAGTCCGAAGTGGACGAATTTCAATTCAAAAAGCAAGCGAAAAGTACGGTATTCATAGGAATACTCTAATAAAAAAATCATAAGATGCTCATTCAGATGTTGCGGGACGTCAAACCGTTTTCAGTGCCGAAGAAGAGTTGTTACTACATCCGCTTATGGTTTTCAAGTCACTTTTCTTGATCCAAGACGAATTGGCAAAAGCTATTACGACATAATTATGGCGGAAATAAACTCCTTTCCAGAACAACATGCCTGGCCCTGAATGCAGAATATCATTTCTGGACCGACACAAGGCTTTATAGTCTTTATAGCGTCCCCGACATATCTTTTGAAAATTTTTATTTTTAACGCTTTTAGTTTTTTTTTATATAATAGATATAATAGAAATTCACTTGTTCTTCACTTGTTTCTTTAAAAAAATGTTGTTATCATCGTGTTTTAATGGTATATGGGGTAAAATTCAACCAAACTTACATTTTGACAAGATAAGCAAAGGATTTCGTCAGTGGCACAAAGTTACCCCAAACATGGGGCAACTTTGTGCCACACTTTAAAGGCTTATATGTTTAATATCCTAAGCCCTTTCGAGAATTTGAGAACGTTGCCTTTATTGCTTAATGCTTAAAATCAAAATGGTATATCTTATTTTGTTTATTTCATACAGAAATAAAAGTGTTTTTTATAAAAACCTCAAAAACTGGCACACGGTATTTGAAGTAAATTTTGTCCTTAGTGACAATAAAAGTGGTGAAAGTAAGCAAGTGTTGCTTTGGAAGCATTAAAATCGTCGTCTCGCAACGTTACAACCGAAAATGGAACAAAAAATGTAAAAAGCGGAAGAACAACTCGACAAATAAAAAATTTTATCGGTTCGTTCAAAACTACCGGTTCGAACTTTATTTACGTAAAAGATGGAGAAACCAAAAATCCCCTTTATAAGACAGCATTAGAATAAAATGTAAGATATTTTAAAAACGAATTTTATCCGAAGATTTGTATCTGCTCGTTTATGTTTTAGCATTTCTCAAGGCTTTAAACTACCTAAACTGAATTTTTTTTAGAGGGAATGGCGCCTTGGAATTGAGCTCAGCGAAGTGGGCTAGAATATACAAATAGGGATAGACAAATAGTTACGAAACACTTTTACACAACATATCCGTTTAGTTTGATATTTTTTGGAAGATTGCAGTGCTGTGTGTAATTCGTTTTACAATATTTTGTCAGGTTACTATGATGGTAGAATTTATACCACTGGACTAGTCTATATAAAAATCCAATCAAAGTTCTGTTCACAAATTGTTGTTCTCTCAAAACAACAAACCAATTTGAGCATATATGACTTATTCCAATTGCCTTATTTGTAGCTAGGTATCCTGTGCAAGTTTATTTACTTCTAGGGCACGGTAAACTTTATGCTTACCCACATCGATAAGTTAGTAAACTAAAAACGAAAACTATTCACTCATCAGTAAGATCGAAAGTTAAAAATCTAGGAAAATATTCAAGTTCCAATCGACTTTACGTCGAGAAAATAGAGTCCTAGATGACATTTATGGTCGCTTAAGAACGCGGACAAACAATTTCCGTTTCACATTTTAACTATTCCAATGCCCATCAAAGTTCTTCTCAATCATTCCGCGACACTTATAATCATTTTTAGTGTCCAGGCTAAATTTTTCGAACTCATAGTGGCGAAATTTTCCATATAAATTAACCAATTGTGACCTACAAAGGTTAAAAATGATTATAAGTATGGCGCATTGTATATATAGGTATATCCCCCATTAAATCATGTCAGTCCATTCAAGTAAAAACGAATGCAGCTCACCGATAGTGCCGAAAGAGAAATGAGAAATGCACCGTCTTTAACCTCCCTTACCTATATAAAGTCAGCACAAGTTTGGCCTATCGTCCATCTTTACTCTATTTAACTATTCTTTAATAAATGCACCTCAGTCCTCAGCACGTCTTCGTAGATAAAGAATACAATTGGCAGGTACTCTTAATACCGCATGTACACATTCCCATTACAGCGATTTTTTTTTTTTTTCAAATTTCGTTATATCTGTTATACGACGAAAAATCTGGTATCCTCCCTAACCTAGTTTCCTGACAGAACTGCAAAATCAAAACAAACCGCGCTCTTGCTCTCGCCGGACTTTGTGTTCTCATTGTTTCCGAATTGCATTTGCATCTAAATCCACACACAAACACAAGACATAACATCGCTCAGCAAAAGGAGCTTACTCCGAAAAGCTTGCCATCCTCTTCAGTTGGACCAAGAGCTAAATGAAACCATGCCATAGGCGAACTTGGTGTTGTAAAAGCGCCAACATGACATCGTCATACAAAGATCTGTATGATACAACATTGGTACAGATACAGACTCCAGAACGCTGTATACTGTTAACAGCATCATAGGAAAAAAAAAAAATCAAGGACCCTCTGATGGCACTTGTCTTCTATGGTTCTTCAGTGCAATTGTGAAGTTCAATCGGGTTGGCAGTTAATATTGTTACAGCGCGTAATTATTTCGTTATCCTAGTCCTGTAGCACTCAACTGTCGCGAAAGAATACACCAGCAAAGTGTGTTTTTAAATAGTCAGTGAAAATTTCTGTCCCATATTTTGTTTGATGATTTATTTCAAAATTTATTAAAGTAGTGGAACTTGATAATTTATATATCAGATTTGATATAATGACCTCCATGCCCCGATCATCTACAAGGCGACACCGGAAGCTGTCCATTATGTTTGGCTTTTAATTCCGGCGGATTATTTTGTGTGAACGAAAAATAATAACTGGACTGGAGTTAATTTATATTAAAAAGTTATGAGTCATTTCAATAACTGTCAATTAAAGTTGACCGCTGCATTTGGATAAAAAGCGACCACAATGGATTATTGGACGTTCATTGTTATTTTCGGATTATTGCGTAAGTATTCATTTAATTTTTACTGCTTTTTAATATGGGACTGTGTGAGATGTGATGTCTACTTATTTATGGTTTTTATTCCCCAGCGACTAAGCATAAATAGGAACGAAAATGGATCAGTGCGGTGTTTATTAGAAATTCTATCATTTGTGGGTGTATCTTTTATTTTTGGTCGAGTTTGGTGGTTTTCGGGGTAGGAAATTATAAGCATTCCGCCCACAGATTTATAAATGTACATTGTTTACCTTTCAACGGAGCATATACCCATATTCAGAGGAAGGATTTATTCCTAGAACAGATCCTTCGTTTCTTTTTTCATAGTCCCATTGGTATTAAACAAACAAATATGTACCCATATGTGAGGTACTTTTTTTACACGTTTTCACACCCGCGCGACCTGCTGATTGGTATGGTCTTGGAAATATTTTGCCAGCGTCCTATTCTAGTCCTGGGGTCTGCTTCGCATACGCACCATCGTATTATTATTTTTTTTTTTTATAGTAAAATACATCAGCCCACATTTCCGCGCCACATTCAAATGTCTTTGAATGAAATAGACTTTTCGCTTACCGAAAAACACTGTGTCGATGTTCCTATCATGTTATGAAACACTACCTCATACGGTCCATGGATCTATGCTTGTTTGTTCCCAAAACTTCTCAATTTGATATGCTCTTCGAGCTCCGTATTAAACGTGTTTCGTGTTAATGCTCTCGAAACTTATAGCTAGCACCCGTGGCAGCAGCTTTAGAGTGATAGCAGTCGTAGATAGAAGATAGGTGTTCGAACTGATCATATCGAAATGTTTTTAATTTTTCAAAACGCAGTCTTTGAATGACTTTATATTGGAAAGTGAACGGCTAGCTCAGGCGGTCGGTATAGACTTGCACAGCGTTAAATTTTACTCATACGACCTCTCCCCTTATATACAATACATCCAAGATCCAAGATCCAACTCTGTTTCTGGCAATTTTCTGGAACCAAATGCTGTCCAAATTCATTTTTAAAGGATAGATGCGGTTGCTCCCACGGGCTCTCAAATTGTGCAAATTCTTTTGAAAGTGAGGATTTTTTTTGCTTTAGAAATGGCAAGAGCCAAAAAAACACACTACTTCCTCTTAAGAAGTGCTAAAAATCGGGGGCTTGCCAGCGCCTTTAATCAGGACGCTTTCTACCGAATTTACCACGGTTCTTTTTCTTTGCAGAATTCGGCTGCGTACTTAAAGGTGTTGAGGTCAAATTCTGCTTGTGCGAGTTACGAGCTGTTGTGATCGCTCGAACAAACTAGGTCGCTGTTGAAACTAGGTTTTTATGTGAGGACACGTAACTTGCGCAGTACCATTAGTACATAGGCCAAAGGGCCTACTTCATTTTTTAGAGTGGGAAGCAATGGCCTGCAGTTTTGTGGACTTTTGGGCCATCTTGATTGGCTATAATATCGACATATAACCCTCGAAGGTGGGTCAAAAGTCTATTGTGGACGTCAGGGCTATAAACTTATGACAATGTGCCATGTGTACCACTTTAGCTGGAGGTCTTCATTTAATAAATTGACCATCTGGGTTGAAATTGAAGACTCTACAGGTGGAAGATTTACTATCAGTTATCCAGAAACTTCAATATTACCGGACAGCTCATAAAAATCTTGTTAGGATCTTCTTCAACAACTGAATATGTTGCGCAGAGCTTTGTTCTCGAAGTAGCCTGATTTTAAGTTCATATCAAAGCCATTTGCTTTAACATACCCCGCTCGAATCTGGTATTTCATAGTGCGAAATGCAAAGATATTTAAAGGTGTCATGTATTAAGCTTTTTCACCTTTATTATTGAAATTGTATATCGGTGCTTATGAAGCTTGGCGTAAGTATTGGCAAAATAAATCCGCGAGTGTGCATTCTGTCTACAGGTTTCATCGACTGTAACCTGGGAAAGTTTTGCTTTCAAAGACACCTCGAGAAAGTTTACTATCGCCTTCCACAATATAAGTTATACTATATGGACTTATTTTTTGAAGTGCATCAGCTTATAATAATAGACTTTACCCTTGAAAAATTTCATGCAATAAATGAATGGACAAATTTACTTTTATAAAGTTTGAGTAGTGGTAGTTAGTTAAACCAGGATACCTACCTATTACAGAATCTAGAGTTCACCACCATACCGTAATAGACTCTTTGCATTATACCCCTTATAATACGACTCATCTGATCTCTCGGAATCAAGTTTAAAATATTTAATCAGCTAACAGCTTGCTTTTGGAGGTCCAGAAAATACAAATCCCTATTTTGTTTGTTTGTTTGCTTATTCGTTGGATGATAACACATAAAAATGATAAAAAAATAAAATAAAAAATGTATATAAAATGCATAGACTATTATCTACACTACACACCACCATTCGTCCCGAACTACTGTGAACCCTACAAAATTTTCACTTTGCCTACAGAAATACAGAATTCAAAATAAATAGGTTGTGTCATAGACAAATGTCAACAATTGAGTTAAAATAAGAGCTAGATTTTTATTTAAAAGCTGCTTGGATTAAAATTACTTTAAAATTAAACGACTAAGCATGAGTTGGCTTTTGCGCATGAACTAGGTATTAAACAGACTGACAGTGACAGCTTTAGCCAAAAAAGAGGGATAATTGAAAAAAAAAAAAAAAACAGCCTCAGTCATGTAGCCTGAGGTGGAATCTCAGAGACAAATTTACCAAAGTCTAGTAGGTACCTACATATTTTATTTGTGTATTAAAATTCCCTCAACTTACTTTTCGCGTTCGTTCATATACCCATTTTTTATTTAATTATTGAACACGAAATACGTATGTGAATAAAATTATTGATGACCACTTGAACTTGTACAAATATTCACACAAGAATAAAGCGAACAATTTGGATTTTGCTTTACACAGTCATGATTTTATCAAACTTATAGATAAACTCGTTTTGCTCGTTTTTACGAGTATTAAACAGGCCATGAAAATATTTTTCTTTTCGTAAGTACGTCAATGTCAAATAATAAATTCACCATCACACATTGACGACAGTATAAAACATCTGATCAGTGTGACCATAGTGGAATATTTTAAGCTGCAGAGAATATATTTTTTCCAACAAATTATTCGCATATAAAAGTGGAATATTTTGTTCTCTAAAAGGAATTATAAGATAACAAAAAAATCTCCATAAATTAAAATTCAATTCTTAGCTAAAGTTGATTTTATTACTCCTAAATCGCAAAATTCACGAACTTTTTAGCTCTAATGGTTATTTGCCCATATGTAGAGTCTGTTTCATGTTACCATGAAATAATATTTCTTGTTGCAATTAAAGATTTTAAGTTTTTTTTTTAACTAAAAGCTTATTTGTTTTGTATTCATGTCAAAATGCTGAAGTGGAATATAAATTTATGTACCTATATATTCCCTTTTTCAGAGTAAGTGGAATATTTTTGAGAGAAGCTGATGGTCACACTGCATCTGATTCATAAATTCCACCACGCGGCCATTATTTATTTTTTTTTTTTTTTTTTTGGAGACGTAGAAAAGTTTTCAGTCTATTTTATAGGTACTTAGTTTATGCTTTTACATCAATTAATTCTCTTTCGTAAGCTACGCCGATGTATTGTGTACTAGGCTTGATGATAGAGAATAGAAAATACACCATACACCATGAATTTTATATCTCTTTACGTACACTCTTACCGTATTTATGAAATCTTTAACAAAATGAAATGAACTCTCTAGGAATGCGTTTAGCAGTGATGAGACTTCTACCACTTAAGTGGTATTTCTACCACTTTATACACTTTCAGAAATTCTACCAACCTGAACTCGAAATCTACCAACTTTTACTTATCGCTATTAGCTAATAATATTTCTTTTCCATCATTGAATTGAATTAAAAATTATACCTATACCTACTTCTTAATTTTACCCATACACACTCAGCTACCAGTACTTTTTTCTGAGAATTGCATCAGCAAAAACTTTCAGTCCAGTATACCATTTACTGCGCTGATATTTAATTATTTGCTATATTTTGACATTTTTTGTTCAATTATGAGTTGAATCTATGGCGTTTTTTTCTGTAGTTCTTTCAAAATTTCAATTCAAAATTTAAAAGATGGCATAGGAAGTTTTACATTCAGCAACTTTCCATCATACATGTTCCAAATTTTTTGTTTACCTCATAGTAGCGCAGCTGCTAAACGTAAATTTTCACATCTAAAAAATATAAAAAATGAGGATAGAAACAAATTAAATACCGGAACGGCGAATATTTTGAATCCCCGGAATTATTGGTAAAATATGCTTCAAAATATAATTACTTTTTAATTGGTATAAATAAATTAATTATTTACCATGGACATTTTTTTTTTTCTACCGCTTTTCTATCACCCTTTTTTAAGGCTAAATACCACCGCTTCGATTTCTCAAGTCCCATCACTGGCGTTTAGTCTTTCTCTTCCCATGTTGAGTCGTAACTATTTTGATGATTATCAGTGGTGGGTTTGGTCGCTTTTGTTCAATCGTTTTTTGTTTCAAAATAAATATTAATAAATTATTAATAATGAAGATATGAAAGCATTTTTCCCTTCTTTTTACTAAGCATGCAAAGATGTTTTTGGTGGTTGTTGCTTCGTCAGTACCTTGTGAAAGTTTGTTTTCGAAGGCGGGGCCAACAATCAGCCAAACCAGAAACCGATTAAGTGGAAAACATCTAGAAAAACGGATACTTTTAGGAAATACAAAATGTATTTTATTCTTCTTAAATAAAATCATCTGGAATTTTAATTCAATAGAAGTAGGTATCGATACTTTTGAAGATACCTTGAAGGTATCGTTTCATCCCTTATTATAAATCTAGAAAATAATAGTGCAAATATTATGAAAAATGAAAAAATTCAAGCGATACGTTTCAGACAGATGTGACCCACTCTGCTCAGTCATTCCACCTCCAGTTTCTGTTAGCCTTTATCGACTGTTTGTGAAAAGTACTCTTCAAGTGGCATATCGTGTATCACTTGTGTATCACACGAACCGCCGCCGCTATTATTGCATGGATATCATATCAGCATGCTATTTCCAGCTAATTTATTGCTAACATTCTTGCAACCTTACAAGCATTTCACATAAACAACACGGAAAACCTTTTGCATAATTAATTGTTCGAGGAAACTCAAACTTTATACCATTCAGACTTACAAAGGACTGTGCAAGTAAAACATGTTCACGATTTTTTTTAAATAAACAAACGCCTTTCCCTGTTAGGCTCTTATACTCACAGTAAAAAAAAAAAATAAGAAAGAATGCCACTGAGGCACATTTCTCGAATTTTACAGTCATAGCACCCAAGCCCATTCAGTTGTTTTATCTGCATCTAGCAGATGAAAAACTTTTCAAAAGTAAAAACATCAACACCGCTCTCTAATCTGACTTCTTGTACTCCCCGTCCCCAGGGATAGATAGTAAATTGTTTGCTAGTACTGCTGCAGTCGGTTGGTTGGTAATGCTATTAAGCCGACACACCATCGCATACCATCCTCTATAGTCTATAGCATTATCCTACTTCAAAACCAACTTTACTTGCGACTTCTAGCACTAACCGTTATCAGCAGATTTGTGTTTTGATGCTAATGCTCATGATGCTAGCTGTAGCTTCATTTATCAGCAAACAAAAAGTTAAAAAAAAAAAAAAAACTTTTTTAATACACCGTACAACTGCCGTTTTTAGGAATGGATGCGAATCCTGAATCCTCTTTCTACTAGTATAGCTGAGTGTGTCTGACTTATTCGCAGTATATATAGCTAAAGCGAAGGCCCATGAACTTTGTGGAAAAATCCACTTTTCATAGTACGACAACGACGTAGGGATGTTTACTTTAAATTGAATAAAAGGATCCCGATGTTTGTGGTAGCCCGAGGATGAATGCGAATTGAAACGATGAACGGAATGGTGGTGGTGGAGCACACCCTGACTATGACTGAATGTAGCTATGCACATGCACATAGATCATGACACTAGTGAATTAATGCAAGCATCATGGTATGCTTCGTGCAGAATCCTTTGGCGAGTTAATGTTTTATGTCAAAACTGAAATAAAGTAATAAGGAGCAGGCACGCAGCTCAGCATAAGGCTTAAATTGGGCGTGCTTAATGAAATTAGCTCAGTGAATGTAAGAGATGCGAATTAAATCACACTCATCGTAAATCTTAGCAAATTCAGATGATAAAGCTTTCTACCTTTAACGCGCTATTTCACAAGGAATTCCTTATTTTGATTCTTGCAACAATTGTAAGGATATTTATCAAAATGGTAAAAACATTCGCCTCAAATTTATTTATGAAAAACATATTGGAAAAACAAGAAATACATTTTTTTAAAGATTTTCTATAATTAGTCTAAAAACACCTTCATACTCTTAAGTCCACACTTGTGGTTTAGACGGTATTTCTGCAAAATATAACCTGCGAAATAATAAAATTCAGGTCGACAGTTTTATAATCCGGTTCCGTTTTGAACCAAATTGTCCTTATTTTGTATTGCTGGATCCATCTGCATTTCAATGTCTGGAAGTTCAATGTTTGCAGTTGGCTATCTTTGTTTTCAAGTTTTTTTTTTTTCAAATGAATTGCCTCTTCTCTTTAAGCGAAAGACCACAGCGTCGTCATATGCTTCATCCACTGGAATGTGGACAGATTTATTATTTTCATATTTTCACCGGTTCCTGCTTCTTCTGTTACAAAGCTTAAATTCTCGATCATTTGGACTTTTTTCGTGTAATAAATGTTTTTTGTTAATGCAATGCAACGACTTCACTTAAAAAAAAAAAACACAAGAAATACAATACAACTTAATATTTTTTCTTGTCCGATACATCTCTATCTCTCTATATATAAACATCAATTGCTGTGCTTTAGTCGGTTAAAGGCTCCAGAACGGCTTGACCGATTTGAATGATTTTTGTTTTGTTTTGTTCGTCTTTAATAAGGGACGGTTTAGGAAAAAAGAAAAGTCGGAAAATTCTCAACATGTGGCCTGTAGGCGAATATTTCGTTTGTCAGTTCAATTCAATTATTCAATTAGGTACCGTCAAAAATATTCTTCTATATATAATTCCATCGGGATGGAACTCGATGCCGATATAACTCGATAACCATGGGGCCAATTTTCATAATTCTTCTTTTGTTTTGTTCGTATTGTTGTATTTCAGGTTAAAGCAGTGAGATAGGATTTTGGACCCGATAGGTGGCGTTGTTGTCAATCTCCGAAACCACTCAAGCGATATTATTGAAATTTTGTGAATGTATATTATTCGTTCCCGCTTGAAGGATGGGATTCTTTTTGACCAGATAGGTGGCGCCGTTGTCGGTCTCCGAAAACAATCAATTGATCGCAATGAATTTTTGTGGGTGTGCAATTGTGCATGGTTGGTTGCAACTTGAAAGATAGGATACCTACTTTTGGACCCGATAAGTGGAGTTTTTGTCTTTCTACGAAACCACTCCAGCGACATAAATTCTAAGTCTAATTCATTTATTATTTTTCCAAACAATCTTACAAATTATTTTTATTTCAGTCTTTAGAAACTTTAATTAAAAAAAACAAACATACCTAAAAGTTAAAAACAAAAACTTTAAGGAACTCTATAATTCAGTTTTGAAAAAAAAAAAAAAAAAAAAAAAATGCGGCTAATATTGCCCACCTGGTGTTATGGCCCAGGGTGGGCCTTCAAAGATCCCATTATTTTGTTTATGATTGCCGATATGGCTGCCATCATGTCCTCCTTCCGCCAAGTCTTCCGTGGACTTTTTTTTAGACATTTAAGCTTTGAAAAAAAAAAAAAAATAAAAATTATATTAAATAAATAAATATATCAAATTTCAATCGAGAAAACGTGTAAATATGACTTACTTGGTCATATTATCAGCACATGGGGTGGGCCATATTAAACGCACTTTGATTTTTTTACTCATTTTATTTTCAACACACTTCATAAAATTTCTTTTAAATTTTAACATCACACAAATAAAGAAAATATTTAACACTATTTAATTTTAGAAGAAACTTACCAATTTAACACAGAATTTTATGTAAAAACACTTAAGAAAACTTACCAAAAAATTACAATGAAAGTATAGAAAACAAAATGTCCCGTATATCTTCCACGCCCGTCGCGCCACACTCATCCCGAAAGACTGAAGGGGCCAACCGCCAACCCATAGAATCCGTCGCGACCGTTGCGGCAACAGTTTCGACGGTTTCGACTGAGAGGTGGATAGAATACACAGCAGGGATGGGAAACGAAATTTTCAGATTGTACTTTTCACAAGTTGAAATTGTATCTTTTAGGACCGAAGTGTAACTATGTCATTTTGGAAAATCGTAGCTATTTGTATTTTTGGTTTCAGTTCAATCTGAACATGTTTCAACTCAAGCCGATTTCTGCATTTGTTTTTTTTAAATTTGTATATGAAAAAATTCTTTCCACATAAGCCGAAGAATGTTATATTGAAGTTATGCCCTGAGCTATTCTATATAATTATGTTATTACTAGCTGTCCCGGCAAACTTCGTTCCGCCCAAATTTGTTAATGTAATGAAAATAATAATTCCGAGCATGTACAATGCGCTTGCTAGTTTATGTAATTCGGCCAATTAAAATGCTTCATTCAAAAGTTATATTAAATGCAATAGAAATAAATGACGAAAAGCAATGTTGATCTGTTTCAATCAAACCGCAACGATTTTGACGTTTCGGCCAACCTTCCGCTTTTCACTAAATTGACCATGTGAGAAACATGGTAATTCGAGATTGATACTACAAATGCACAAACATCCATCGATTATACTTGCAACAAATTATTTGTCATAGTGAAAGCGAGACGCACAGGAAATCTAAGTCGCTTAAATACGAATGGCAAATCGTTCTGAATAAGCGGAATCTGCGGAATGAGAGTGTTTGCCTTTGGATTTTCCACTCAAAATCGTCACTTGCATGACATTTGATTTGATATCCTTCACCACCAAATCAAACGCGTTCTGTTTCAAAGTCTCGGTGCATTGAGGTTGCGTAACAAAATTATAAATGAGCCGACTTTCAATTGTAAGCCCGGAACATCCAAAGAATTAAAAAACTCAACTAATCCCCATAAATTTTTGTTTTCACGACAAAAAAGGAGCATATGTCCTTCCTTGGGCTCATGCGAATTTAAACCAAAAATCATAAAAATTGAAGGATTGGTTCCCGAATTATGAGTGCGCACATACGGACGTCAGTATTTTTTATATGTAGCTGTACCCACCCGGATTTGCTCATACCTTTCGTATTAAGTCCTGCTCACATTTCGCAAAGTCCTTTATTTGGAAAATGTCCGTTAATTATTTTAATGCTTCCACAACCCGTTCTCCTATCCCGCTTATGTTTTGCAAAGTATAAGGTATATTTCAATCTTGAAGCGGCCATACCTACCCATCCACAAATTCCAATCAACTCGGTAGAGCTGTTTCGGAGATCGGGAGCAGCGCCACCTATCGGGTCCAAAATTGTATCTTTTAAGATTGCCTAAGCCTGAAATACACCAATAGGAACAAAACAAAAGAAGAATCATAAAATTTGGCCCAGTAAGAACATTTTCCTTGGTTATGTTATTTGTGCCGGAAATGTTTTATTTGCCTATTTAAAATTGATTAAAAACTAATTTGGAGTTTTCGTCGAACAATTGTACAGCTATATATGAAATATGAATTACTGAAATGTCAAATTCAAAAAATTATACCTAGACAACCAACGCCAACTATATTATTACAATTAAATTTAATCTTGTTGATACAAAATTGATATGCAGGGAAATCTAACTTGTCGTAAATATCTCCTAGCGCCACCTATCGGGTCAAAGTTTTGGCAAAAGCTTTCTTTTGTTTTAAGTGTTATATGGTGTTAATTTGAGCCAAATCGGTCCATAAATAAGAATTTTCAAAAAGCGACCCCAGCGCCCTCTATAGGGTCTAAAATAAACATAAACCATCCGGAGCACCACACAAACATATGGTGTAAATATAAGGGGGATAGCTTTAGTGGTTCAGCCGCTATCGTCGGTCATACATACGCACGAACGTTTTTATATATTAAGATATAATTTTTAATGAAATTTTAAGAATTTTTTTTAAGAATTGAAATGTTCAAAGTCATCTAGGGTAGGATACTCTTTTTTACCGCCATCAATTTTTGAAATGTTCTCATCAGGAAAACATTTGAGTACTATTTAGATAATGGAAATGGTTTCTCTTGAAATAACATGGTTTGGCCAAAAATATTCTAAATAACAGGATTATTTTGTTTTTGGTCTCTTTTTATTCAAATCATGTATGAACACAACCGCTCAACGAATTCAGCAAGCTTGCAATTGCAATCAACTTTCCAAACACACACTTTATTTTTGTGAAATATATCTTATTTTTTACGATTTTTTTGTTAATTTGTTGGTTTCTTTTTTTAGCAGGTTTTGATTTAGAAAAATATTAAACATGATTTTCAGTACAAAAAAAAAAAAAAAAAAAAATAAAATTTAATATACCTCAACTCGTCGACTGCAAAAAAATGTTTAGTAAATTATATCTTTTTCGAGTGGATTGTATCTGTGTTACTTTATTTTCGGATTGTATCCAAAAAGATACAATTGTATCCACTTCCCCATCACTGATACACAGTATCTTATGGAAGGTGACCCATAAGCAGCGCACGTGCCGGATACGACGGACAAAGTAGGTTTACTTTCTACTTTTCTGTCCGTCGCACCCGTTGACAGTTGGCACAGCGTGAGAGAAATATTGAGAGCATAAGAGAAACTGTCATCGTCTGTCACCAGTGCTCTAATATCGTGGGAATTCTTCCTCGTTTCGGGAATTTCGTTGTCAAAAGCTTTCCGTGGGCAAAAAACATTCAAACTATTTTTTTTGTTTTTAATTTCATCCAAATATGTATCTATATTTTACCATGATAATCAACACATAAACATACATAAAAAACTGACTTTTTAGCAAGGTTTTTTAGTACAAACATTTTCTAGTACAAAAAGGTAGTCATAATAATATAACAAACTGCTATTTTTATACCAAATGTAATTTAATGTGATTATCCTTCCGTAGAATTTAAATTTTACTTTTAAAAGAAAGATTTTTTCACAAAAAAATACCTATCCAGGGATTATTTAAAAGGAAATTTGAGAACAGTGGAAAGGGAAAAATTACCACATTTCGTGGGACAAATAATGATAGAGTACTTAAAACACTGCCCATCACCGTATGCGACGGATTCTATGGGACTTCTCGTTCCGTCCAATACCTACGTCATTATCGAGGAATCCGAAGACGTGACGGATACAACGGATTCTATGGGCTGGGCCCTAGCCTTGAGCCTAAACCGAGTCGAACATGTTCGCAGTGAAACATGTTTTATATCGCTGTGGGTTATGGTTTGGGAAATACAGTGGTGGGCCATATTTGCCGCACGTACCTTACCTACTCCTTATTACTTTTGTTATTTTTTTCTTTGTGAATTCAAATTATAGTTTTTATATGTCATTAATCTATTTATTTTGTTTATGTTGCTTAATTTAAATTTCAATAAAAAAAAGGTACTACATTTTGTTTGAAAATGCTACATTTTTTTCTGTAAGGTACTACATTTGCTAAAGATTGTAGTGGCAACGCTGGTTGTTACCCTGCAAAGTTGCACCTTGCACACACCGTCTCTATTCATTTTTATACAATTTTCGGGTGAACAAAATTCACTGTGTTTGTATACATTTCAGTTGACGTCCATCGAGTATGCAGCCTTATTGTGACGGAAATTAATGTGCCGGCCATTGTTGACTTTCGGGAAAATGTTACATTGTCCTGTAGCTACGATATGAGCGGACACACATTGAACTCGGTAAAATGGTACAAAGATGAAATGGAATTTTTTAGGTGAGCGCGTGTGCTCCACAGACTCATCAGCGAAGCCGACGAAATATTATTTGCACTCTTTTATTTGCAGATACTCACCAATGATGCATCCGTTTTTTATGAAGTTCCCCGTGGACGGGGCCGAAGTTCGGGAGGGCAAACATTTTTGCAACGAAAAGCTATGTCGCATAGACCTGGGAATTTTGGGCCGAAAGTCATCTGGAATATACAGGTGTGAGGTTTCTGGAGATGCACCGCATTTCAAGCTGGCAACGAAGGCCGCCAACATGACTGTGGCTGGTAAGTTTTCTATGCAATTAACTTGTCAACCCCTGATATATATATCTTTTACAGCGCTTCCGCAAAACAATCCTCTTATTAGCGGATTCCATCCAATGTACCATTTTGATGAGTTCATCACCGTCAATTGCTCCTCAGACTATTCAAGTCCTGCGGCTGTCCTTTCGTGGTACATAAACAACGAATTGGTATGCGCCCGCAAGAGGTACAATTTGATCAGGTCTTAATAAGTTTTATTTGCTTGCACTTAGGCGCTGCCAGAAGAATTGCAACCGAGGGTCGAGCACACTTTTGCCGCCAACGACTACTATCTCAAACGACAGACGCTACAAATACACTTCTACGTAAATGGTCCGCGATTCTTTTACCAGCGAAAGAACCTGGAGCTCAAGTGTGTGGCAGAGATTCCAAATTATCCGCATCTACGAAGGGAATCCAGACTATCAGCGATTTTGACGCACGATCAGAATCTAAACAACCAAATGTTGCTCAGTGCGGGTATGTTCCTCCTTCCTCGAATTGCATAGACCCTTTCCTACCTTGTTTTATTTTTCCTTTCAGGTGCCCAAGACATACTTCCATCCTATGCACTCGTTGTAATCATTTTAAGCACACGACTTGCGCTGTCTATCATCTATCGGGAAGCTGACATTTTGAGCTAGTTATGTAAGCTATTATAAGGATTTAGTTGCTAGACCTAAGATAAGATCAAGTTTATTTTTAAACTAATATCTGAGAGTAAGTACAGGAGGTGGAAAAAATACACACAGTGTCACGTTTAAGGAATTTAATTTCATAAGCGCACATTGAATAAGATTAAAAATAAAGAATAAAAAAAAAAATATATTTAACTGATTTTGTAAGAACACTTTTTTTTTAATAATTCAAATTAGGAAATATTTTGTACATTTAGTGTACCATCGATTTGTTTTTTAAAGCAACATTTTGCGAAGTAACGAAGAGCAGTAAGTGCATAACGAGGACAAGATTGTAGATAGGGAAATGTTTTGTTATAGACGGAGGTATTCTCATTTTTGTTATGTTGGTGTATTTTTGTTATTTATTAATTGAAATAAAGAAAGTAAAATTAAATCAAAATGGCCGATATTTTTATTTCCCTTTATTGCTCATTATAGAGCGTTTCAGTGTTAACGGTTGCAGCTGAAGTGGTTCTGCTTCAAAGAGTAAGTAACTTTAAGTAAGTAAGTGAGTTGTGAGTTATGAAGGACTGATCTTTTGGGCGAGTTAAAATAAAAACCTTGTGTACCCTTAAGAAGGCCTTAGCCAGAATCTGTACAACAGATGGGAGCTTCTATGTTTCAATTTAACTTCACCAACTACACCTATAAGAGATCATGTCCTCAGGTTCGAATTGCAATTAATCAAGAGAGAATAAGCAGCTTGAAACGTGACTTGAAATTTTAAGTTTGTAATCTAGTGGTTTCGTCACTTTTCAGCAGATAAAATAGGCAAGTATGTGGATAAATTCTTCTTTTAGATGTAATAAGCTTGCGCAGTGGGATAGACATTCAATAATGAAAATAAAAAATAAATGCATCCAAGTTCCTTCCTTGAAGTGTAGTCCATTTCGGAAAAAAAGGATATTTAATGTCGCAGAATTCTTCAAAACCAGAATTCTCAAAGCTAAGTGCTGGTGATGGGCCTTTGTTAATGCTAAGCTTTAACTGTGTATCTCAATGAGTTTGGCTCCGGGGTATACCTGCCAAAAGAAGCACAAGCTTTGGATCTGTGGTTGAAGTTTATTCTTAATATAAGGGCATAGAATAGAAGGAGCAGTAGCTTCGTGGTTATTGTGTTGGACCACTAAGCGAGGGTTCCCGGAAAAAACTCAAATTCAAACTTCTGATTTTTTTTATACTGCGCCACCTCTCGCGATCGTCTGACAAACGTCCTTGAGTCTAACTTTCAAGAAAGAGTTTCTCAATTAGCCGTTTGGACAGGGCATACAATTGTGGATCATTCGTCCCCAAAATAAAAAAAACTCAAATAAAACGAGTTGTTGTTAGAAGCAAGGCCTTGGGTCCTTACGGACCTATTGATTTGTTTATTAGGACATTGAACTACATTAAAAATTTCGCTGTTCCTATTCCTATCCCAAGCAGAAAACCGGCGTAAGACCAAAGGTGTGAACGGGACCAACGACCAATCGGGAGCATGGGTCAAAAGGCGAAAGCAACGGCATATAACCGTTGGTCTGAATTTGTCCACCCACTGAGTATGATCAGAATCATAGTGCAGGGGCAGGGTCGAGGTATGGAAAATACTTCGTATTTTGGTCTCCACCATTTTACGGAGACCGGGCGAGGTATAGAGTAGTTCGCGACAACGTCAGTGTCAAAAAAGAAAATGAGCGAAATTACATCTGAAAAACTCATAGGAAAACAGCGAAATATTATGTGACAGGAGATAGGTAGGCAGAGATTTGAATTTTAATCAAAATTCACATAAATCTGAATCTGAAATCGGAAAAAAATTTTTTTTTTGTTTTGTAGCAACCAAACATTAGATTTGACCTAGAGCAAAAGAAAGTGCTCTGTGAGGTCCAATCGAACACCACATTAGTAATTGCTAAAGGGTTAAAATCTAACTTTTAATGTACATAAACTTACTGAATACCTTTATCTTGGGTATAGAAATGGAGCTACCTGTTTACGCAAAAGGCCTTGATGCGCTGATCAAACTCCAAATGAGAAGGACGGGAAACGCCCTTACACTTGTTGTCTTTATCAAAATAATTTCCTACGAATATGGAAGCTTCGATTTTTCATTTTCTTATAAATATACTAGCTGACCCGGCAAACTTCGTACCGCCAAAATTTGTTAATGTAATGAAAATGATAATTCCGAGCATGCATATGCATTTGCTAATATGTATATGTAATTTTGTCAATTAAAATTCTTTATTCAAAAGTCATATTAAATGCAATAGAAATAAATGACGTATAGCAATGTTGATTTTTTTCGATTAAACGTCAATGATTTTGACGTTTCGGCCAACCTTCCGCTTTTCCACTAATGTGGTTTTCCACCTGAAATCTTTTTCAGATCTCAGATTTTAATATCGAGATCTGCAAAAAGTGATCCGAATCGAAAAAAAAGATTGATTTTTGGTCCCAATGGAACGTGAAAAGTGATTTAGATCAGAAAAATAGATTGATTTTTGGTCCCAGTGGAAAACCACATAAGTTGACTATGACCATGCCATCCACATTTTTATTCTTACTCGCTTACTCAACCATTCTTTATTTTTGTGGTTATCATTGATGTTCAGGAATACCTACTTTGTTGATAAGCTCGTCTTTTGATGAGACCGAATTGCAAAAATTCGAAGGAAATGAAATCACTCCGCTCAATTCGTTGATAGGAACACGGCCATTTCTAAAAGCCAGCAATTGTTTCGACAAATCTCGTTCAGCAATGCAACTCTCATGTTTGCTATCAGCTGATGTTTTTCACATAGCGCCACAGATTTGATGATTTGAGGAAACCAAAGTCGGATTTCTTACGAACACTACATTCATTTGAACTAATGTGTCTAATCCAAGCCAATAAGATTCAAAAGTTATATTAAATACAATAGTAATAAGAATAACATTGTCGATGTTTTTCAATCAAATTGCAATGATTTGACTGACTGAAGTGCTTTATGGTGCTTTATGGTGCACAACATTTTTTGTTCTATTAGATACATGTATAGTGCGTACACGTACATAGCGGGAGGTTTGCCAACACGTGGCTTGCCACATACAATTGACCATGCAATGTCGTTTTCCTTGGGACAAAAAATCAGTCTTTTTTTTTTGATCTAAATTATTTTTCATGTTTCATTAGGCAAAAAATCAAATCGTTTATTCGATTCTGATCACTGTTTGCTGATATCGATATTTTTTTCAGATTTACACCATTGCCCATCGCCAACAGTTGCCTGGAGAACTCTGCAGCGGACTGGTCATTTTGTAAAGAAACTCGCATGTTTGTTGTCAAATGCAATTTCTTTACGTATTGCCATAAAGCAGACGCCGTCAGGCAAGCATTCAATTCATCTGCCGGAGTTGATCTCGAAATGGCAGGCAGATTGTGCATTCGTCCCATATGATAATCTTACATTGCTGCAGTACTTTCGCCATCGCAGTGTTCTTTGAAATGTTGCATGTAGGTTCTTCATCCCCTTGCAGATTCAATGGCAATTTCAATGCTGTTCGACCGCCTTCTAACAAAGTAGCTGCTATCCCAGAAGAGGCTAGGGCCGAAGCGATCTCAGATCTCGAACGAACATTTCAAAAAGTTATTTAATGTAACATAGTAAACATAATTTAATAGAACAAACTTTTTATTTATATTTAAAAAAAAAATGTTGTTTCAAAATTGTTGACAACAACAATTTGCTTGGAAAATAATTAAAATAATTGACAACAACAATTGCTTTTAAAATAAAATTTTTTTTTTGTCTGCTTTTTTTTTGAAGTGTCACTACTCGATTTTATCCAGTTTCTTTTTTTTTTCAAAGTGTATTTCCCCATAAGAAAAATAAAAAATTTAGTGGTGGACCACCCTTAACATTTAGGGATATGAAAAATAGATGTTGTCCGATTCTCAACCCTAACCCATATGCACACTAAGTTTCAAGAAAATCGGTGGAGCCGTTTCGGAGGAGTTCAACAACGCACCCTGTGACACGATAATTTTATATATTAGAATAAGAATTAATTTTGATAGGTATATGTTTGTCCGTTTATATCTAGAGTTTGGCAGCACCGAATTTTATGATTATTTTTCTGTTAGAAAGGTATTATTTTGTAGCAGCTTTGTATGTAAAAAAAACAATACCTTTGCTAACAAAAAAATCATCGAAATCGGAATTGCAAATTTGGAAATATAGATAAGGTCCGGTGAACAGAGAAAGAACATCGTTTCTCCATTTCTACCATTCACACTCCGTTCGAGTGGATGTTTGCACACATAGGTATGGCCGCATTATCGTATTTTGGATTATCTTTTTTTTTTTTTTTTTTTTTTTTCAAAAAAGCGATAAATATGGAAAAATGTTGGGCTATAGATCGTTTTACAAATATTTGTGTTAATTTTGTTCGTTTTATTCCTTTACAAAACAAAAAAAAAATATTTTCGGCACCTTTAAAACATGGCTGCACTCTTGCAGTGAAGTGACATCGAACAGTCGTTCAACTTGCACGCAGACCAATTTATTTTAAAGGCGTTTCTATTCGACACAAGCGAACAAAGCCAATTGCAGAAAATAGAAGTCAAATAAAATCGGCGGCGTGCATAATTGAGATAGGTAAGGGGGAAAATACCAAAATTTTACATGATTATTTGGGTTTCTTTCTGTGCAACGATTTTGGGCAAAAAGTTTTTAAGGTTTGGGCGCTTAAAGCAAACCAAATTATGGCAACCCTGTGCGTGTTGCATACTATTTAATGTGGTATTCGTTTGGGCGCTGTCAGATCACTTTTTTTGCTCTCAGAGCAGTTTTTATGTTCGTTTGGTACAACAAAAGCAATCTTTTTCAGATTTCAGAGCACTTTTGCGAATCTAGATATTTTCTCAGATTTACCAATACAAGTAGGTACGTTTGAGTTTGACAAACTGGTGGAGGGCGTTTAGGTTTTCGTGAATTTGTTCTACAGCAAAGAAAGGCATTGCATCGGGTGAATTTATTTTAGTAAATTGGTTATGTATAAATATTTAAAAATCAATCGAGACGCAAATTTCGAATGTTTTAATTTAAAATTTAAGCAGTGAATGGAAAACGTTTTCAAAAGTGTTGAAGGCTACACATATTCGAATCGCACGAATATTATCACAAAAAAGAGCAAGTGACGTTTTTATGTTCGATTAGCCACACGAAATCTGAAATCTGAGAGCGAATCTGAAGAAGCCCAAACGAATACCACATAAGTGATTTTTCTTTTGTGTAGTGCTCTAGACCGGACATGTGCATGAAGTGGGCGCATTACTGAGCTCTCTTAAGTTTTAGCATTTCTGAAGCCTGACGAATTGAAAACATTCTACGCCTCTGGAGACATATTTTCAGCTGACAAAACACTGATAGATACTCCCGCCCCATATATTCGTTATACGAGACACTCCACTTGCTTTCAATTATCCAATTCAAGCCCCTAGGCCACTGTGGTCTTTAAAGTATACGTAGGTCCCATCTCACTTGTCACTTCGAACCTTGGGCGTGAGATGTTCTATTGGATGAATCGATATTGTCAATTAGGTAAATTTGTCTGAAACACTGCAGCGAAATTTTTTGGACTGTAAGCCTCCATCCTCATCTCTTTGGATTTTTGGGCTTGTCCGGAGCCACGTCCTTCGTTGAACTGATTTCTGTCCCGCCTAATTTAAATGAGTACCTATAGTCACAGGTAAGTTGTAGTTATAAGTGAAAAAGCTGATTTCTTGGGTATATTTTACCAGCGACTATGCTGGCAATTTCTGCGCAGATGTAGGTCTTCAGGTCGGGTAGTGTCCTTGGGTTGACGTAAGTCAAACTTCTTATAACGCGCTTACTTTGTTTTAAGTTTTTCTTCAAGTTCACGATCAAACTCAGCATTTTTCTGGGAGGTGGTTTTAATGAGTAGAAATCGCACACTACTAAAGGGTTTTTCAATAAGAGCGCTACAAAAGTTTTTTTTTTTTTAAATAAAACAAAAACGGTTTTGGATATCAATAAAATTCTTTATTCCTGTGAAAGTACGTTCGATGCCATTATGTATGAAACTCAATTTTTTTGCATGGCCGCCACGGGCACGCTTGCAGAAGTCCAGACGCTGAACCCAATTTTCGACGGTTTTCAAGCATAAATCGGCCGATACTGCTGCAATTTCAAGTTCGATATTCGTTAGAAGTTCATCAATCGTCGTTGGCTTGTTGGCATAGACCATAGACTTGACGTAGTCCCACAGGAAATAGTCAAACGGCGTCAAATCGCACGACCGAGGCGGCCAAGCGACTGGACCATTTCGTGAGATAACAAGTTCTCCAAACTTGGTTTCCAATAAATTGATTGTGACATTCGCTGTGTGGCTTGTGGCGCCGTCCTGTTGGAACCACATGTCCTCCAAGTTCATATCATCCAATTGGGGCCAAAAATATTCGGTTATCATTGAAAGGTAGCGATTCAATTCACAGTAACGTGCTGGTCTTGATCATCACGGAAGAAGTACGGCCCAATGACGCCGCCGGCCCATAAACCAAACCAAACCGTAATTTTTTTCGGGATGCAATGATGACTCATGGAGTACGTGTGGATTGCTGCCTGGCCAATATCTACCGCATATTTTGTTTATTGACGAAGCCATTCAGCCAGAAATGAGCCTCATCGCTGAAGATGATTTTTCGATGAAAATCCGAATCATTTTCAAGTTGTTGCTCAGCCCAATTCACAACCATACGACGCTTCTGGTGGTCAAGCGGCTTCAGCTCTTGCGTCAATTTAATCTTGTAAGGATGTAGGCCAAGATATTTTCGCAAAAATCGCCACAACGACGTCACAGAGATGCCCAACGCTTGAGAACGACGTGTGAGAGACACATTTGGGCTTTCTTCAACTGAAGCCTCAGCGGCAGCAATATTCTCGACGTTACGGGCACTTCTTTATCTCACTGGCACGGGAGCAATTTGTACTGTACCTGTGGATTAAAATTTTTCCACTAGACGCTCAATTGTTGATCTGCTACGACGATTATGACGACCATAAATTGGACGTAGCGCTCTTAACGTTGAGGCCACTGACTCCGAATTTCGGTAGTAAATTTTGATAATTTCGACTCGTTGTTGGCTCGTATATCTTTCCATCATGAAATGGCAAACCTTACTGAAGAGAAATGTCAAAAGACCGGCAAGAAATTCGGCGTCGTTTGCTGTCCCTGTCGCTCTACTTTTGAAAAACCCTTTATAAGCACTCACTGGATGTCCTCATAGGCTCATAGTGTCTTTTAGAAGATTTCCACCTATCTCGGGGAAAAAAAAAACTCAGCATTTCCTCCTTGAACATCGAGGATGTTGGACGCTTGACCCGTCGATTTGACTGGAAGTTTTTGACCAGCTGATGGAATCGTTTGAACTAGAAACCTAGTGCGCCTTCTCGCCGTGTAACGATGCACAAGTGCAGTCCCCGAGCCTCACTTCGAGAATCGAGATCCCATTCCAAGAAGGCTAGAGTTTATTTGACATCGGTTGGTTTTTCCCTTTAGATGATGTTTTGCACTTCCGATCTTCGGATCCAGACAACTTACCACTTTCTTATCAGCTGCTTTCTTCAGGAACTCTATACACTTGTCCAGTATACACGTGCTCCTGCGACATGCAGAAAAATGCCACGGACTTCGCAGCTCGTCCACGATATCCTTCAGCGTTTAAGAAAAGTATTCACACACCATACACAATTCTACAACAACGTGGCATCCCCTTCCAAAAACTTGGATATAGTTCTTGAACCTTTTACCCACCCCCCTGCAAGTCGTAAGAAGAAATAAAATGTTTCACACTGAATTTGTTCTCCATCCCTCCGAGTAGTGTGAATATTTTTGGTTAACATTTTTGTACATTCAAAACTATACGAAGAAGGGAATAAAAACACATTTTACGACTCATTGGGCGGTCATCATTTTGGTTTTTATTGCACAACTTTTGTTGTTGTACTGTTTATGGGATAGTACAAGGACGACACTTTTTGTTTCGTTCGCTCTTTAAACTTCCCCCCTCTGTAGCTGTAGCTTGCTACTAAACGTATCCACATAAAAGTGGGTTTTATACCATTCCCGACAACATTATACCTACACAGCCATAGAGGAGCCCCAAACTGGCCATTGGAAATGGTATTGCGGTATAGGGGGCGGAAAATATATACACAAAATATTGTTGTACTAACTGTCCAAAGTGTATCCTAAAAGGAGTTTTCTTTGGATTTTTTTTGTGTGCTCACGTAGAAACGAATCTCATGAAATTTTCAAACGACAACCAAGTGAATTTGCATTCTCGGCTTAGAGTGGATAGGTGGGAGGCGCTTGACTTGTGCCACCCGTACGTAGCCCTTGTAAATTTTAAATTGCAAATGATTCGAAGGGAACAAAATAGGAACCGATTGAGTGGATACCAAAATTCGGGGCGAATGTAATGGCAGACAGGAAGTTAAATTCGTTCGAGTCCCAAATGGCTGTGTAAAGTGTGAAGAGTTCGCTTTTGCTTATGGTCATAGGATTTCTTCTTTTACTGTCGGGGGATTTTCGTCACTTTTATCAGCCACGGATGGTAACGCGAATGTTTATTTAGTAATGAATCTGAAGTTGAATTTAGTTTACGAATAGCATTGGCGAGGATAGGAAGCTGAACCTTAGGGTGGCCATTTGATTGGATAAGTGCATTATGCAGGATTGGTTCTTTTATGAATTTATCTGCGGAAGCCAAATAAATGGCCTTAACCAATGCAACCACTAAAGGGTGGTTAAATTTTGAATGTGAACCACACCTAAACGTCAAGTTTTTTTCTGCATTTCATTTGACATTTCTCAATTTCAGACCAACTCAATTTGAACCATGGAAAGATACACAATCGAGCAACGCGTTAAAGTTATTCAGGCTTATTATGAAAATGGGCGTTCAAATCAAAATGCATATCGTGCACTTCGTGATTTTTTCGCTCAATTTAATCGTCCAAAAGTGCGTACAATCGGAAAAATCGTGGAAAGATTTGAGCAAGCCGGATCTGTCGGAGATGTGGAAACACCCGTGCATGCTCATACAGCTCGTACTGCTGCTGTTCGCGGTAGTGTGGCTGAAGAGCCGTCCACCTCAACTCGTCGTTGTGCCCAACAATTGCACCTCTCACGTTCGTCGTTGATGAACATTATGCATAAAGACTTGCACTTACGCGCTTACAAGGTGCAATTGACTCAAGAACTAAAGCCTCTTGACCATTTCAAGCGTCGTCAATGGTCAGAATGGTGTCAAGAAATGGCAACAGTGGATGACCAATTTTCGAAGAAAATCATCTTCAGTGATGAGGCACATTTTCACCTCAGTCGATTCGTCGATAAGCAGAATCGCCGCATTTGGGCGACTGATAATCCAAGAGTGATTGTCGAAAAACCAATGCACCCACAAAGAGTGACTGGTGACTGTTTGGTGCGGTTTATGGGCTGGCGGCATCATTTGGCCGATATTTTGTTCCATACATAATTGAACCATACCAATATTATCATAATAAGAAGAAATGACAATTATTTCCTAAATAATTTGTGTTTTATTCGAAATCAACATCGGCCCTTAAAACTTAACCACCCTTCATAAAATAATAGATCATAATAAATAAATAAATAAATAGAAAAATATATGGCGCAACAGGTTTGAACGCATCTTCTTCTAAAATAATAAGATAAACAAACATATATCTGTAATTATTCGGATTATTTATACTACTTAAATAAAAGCCTATTACATAAAGTACAAAATAAAATCGGAAAGGGAAAGCATTATAAAACAGCAGTGCAAATGCATACGCATTCACTTGGGTGGTTTGCCCTTTAAAAAAATAGCAACTATCAGCGCTGACACCATTGCAACCGCCACCATTGAGGTTTCTGAAACCAACGAAATCTATGATCTTCACCAACTCAAATATTCGAGCTTCCCGCTGTCTGCGATTGGAGCGCAATGATCTTCTCGTCGAAGCGATAGTACTATAGTCTCTATGTATATGCAATGGTAATACGCAGGCACACAAACACACGTTCAAACATACGCACACACTCAACGCTCAGACCAGAGGTATTTTTTTTTTTTTTTTTTTATAATTAACACGCGCTAAAGAGGTTATGACTACTCTTATAGTGATTTTACACAGCGCGGCCATTAAGGAAATTGGGATAGAGGAGATAGGAGATACCGATGCACATTGGTCTTAAATGTCTGTAAATTGTACTGGGGAGGAAAGACAGAGCTGGGCAAGGCATTCCACATTCGCATTGTACGGCTTATGAAAGAGTCTCTGTATTTCATTGTACGTCCGAAGATGGGCTGGATGGTAAACTGATGGGCATTCCTAGCATGGTGAGTATTGCGGTTGAATTTCTGAAGGGGAGGAATGCAGTTGGTAATTTCTTTGAGCACTGTTTGTAGAAAAAGCGATAAAACAATGAGAGACACGAAACGTTTCTACGATGTTCAAGCGAATTGATAGAATTCGCGATATTCGTGTCTCCGATTAGTTTCAACGTACGATTTTGGATCCTATCTAGTAAGTGCAATATAGTTTTCGGTGCACCAGACCAGATGTGGGAATTGTACTCAAGCTTTGGGCGAATGAACGCCTTGTATATTGTAGCCAGATCAGAAGGGGTAAAATATTTCTTGCGCCGTTTGAGGAAACCTAGACATTTCGCTGCATTCTTGGCGACTTCGTGTACATGGTCATTCCAACGAAGGTTGTCATGAACGCACATACCGAGAACAGAAAGACTTTCGGTTTCGGTGATGCAAGTGCCATTCATGGATAATTGCTGTAAATTCGGGTTTCGCTTTAGAGACAGCAGACAGCATTGTGTTCTTGAAGCATTAAATTCCACTCTATTTTCTGAACCCCATTTTGAAATGCTGTCAAGGTCGGAATTTATTGAGCTTAACATACGTTGCCGTTCCAGTTCTACGGCCGAAGAGCAGGGACGTGAGTCCTGGAAAGAATATGAAAAGCTAAGAGTACTGTCATCAGCGAAGGAATGGATTGGATTAGAAGTTGCAGACAAGAGATCATTTATAAAAATGAGAAAGAGAGTCGGAGACAAAACTGAGCCTTGGGGAACACCAGCATTTATATGGTGAGTTTCAGAACTGAAACCATCCAAAACAACTTGAATTGAACGGCCAGAAAGGTAGTTTCTAATCCATTGAATAAGAGACGCATCGATCCCATAAGCACGCATTTTCAAGAAAAGAGCTTGATGCCAAACTCTGTCAAATGCCTTTGAAATATCGAGCGCAACAATCTTCGATTCACCGAAGTGATGGAGAGATTGGTGCCACTTCTCGGTGAGATAAGTCATCAAATCACCAGTGGACCTGTTGCCACGAAAACCGTACTGCCGGTCATTGAGGAGTTTCCGTGATTCAAGATATTTCATAAGCTGACGGGTTATCAGCGTTTCCATGACCCTAGAAAGAATGGACGTAAGTGCTATGGGTCGGTAATTGGTGGGAGAAGAAGATTCGCCTTTTTTAGGGACGGGCTGGACAAATGCTGTTTTCCACCTACTCGGAAAGAGTCCAGAAGTGTAGGACAGATGAAAAAGCTTACGCAGTGGTTTTGCCAGCGTGGAAGAACACCTCTTCAGAACGATGGGGGAGATACGATCTGGACCAGCGGATTTATTTATGTTGAGATCGTAAAGTACTCTTGCGACTGTACGAGTGCGAAAGTGGATTGGTCCCATGGTCAATTCTACGCACTCCAGTACAGGTGTAGACAAACCGCAATCTGGGGGCATAGAGCTGGCTGCAAAATGTGCAGCGAGCAGATTAGCTTTGTCTAAAGAGCTGACAGCTGGAGTGTCATTGTTGGGATAGCTGACGAGGCCGAATTCTTAATATTTTTTACAAATGACCAAAAGTTTCTACTACCCTTGGGACATTGTAGTATTTTTTGCCTCAACTTTTGGTCATATAAGAATTTGACACGCTTTATGAGGGCATTGCAGTCATTTCTGGCTCGTTTAAACTTCATTCGGTTTTCCTCAGATGGGATGGCTTTGTAAGACCGAACTATACAGTGAGACTAAGAAGCGTCGCACAAAGAGGAGGCCCCGCGAATAAGACACGCTGTCTAATGTATTTCATCTCATTTATTGCACGTTCAATCCTACAGATATATATATGTTTGTCTCTTTCTACGTGATGCCTCAAGCTCGAGTGTTACACTTGATTTTACTCATAAAATTTCCGTACCGGGCCTTGTAAGTAACTCAAATCGTTTCTTAAGGAGAGTAAACTCCAAAAAAAAAAAACAGAAAAGCAAATTTCAGTAACGCCTACTTACGAAGTAGCAGAAATAGCTTCCAACTAACTTACAAATACAAACTGTTGATTTGGTAGAGTATTAAAAATGATCCATTACAAGGTTGACTACCTTCGGCATTAATGGAATAGCCATGCATCGTCTTTCAAAGTCAATTACCATATCGTGCAGAGCCTTTTACCTTGAGCCGGCCGTAATAGACATTTTCTATTCATATGTGAAAACGCTTACATGCCAGATCCAAATCCTTTCAAAGAGGAAATTCCAAAACCATCTGAAGTACACTCAACAGCCAAAACAAATTAGAAGACTGTGCAGCTCCAATTATAAACCCGCCATGGCCAGGAACTCTTTTTGTATTATTTAGAAGCTTGCCATAAAATTGATGTCAAGTTTTATTTTGAACTTTATCTAAAAAAAAATATATATATATAGTTCACCTGATAACAATTTAACACATACCTAGGTATACCTAGGTTAGGTATATCCCTTTTTTCAGCGGATTTCAAGTTTCAGTTGCCAATTCATTTCATGCGGCGTGTGCACGTTCACACTAAAACCTCAGTTTGAGAGCGGGATAAAACCATTCAGCAGTGGCAAATAGGAGGTCTTTACAGTTTTATTTTCACACTAATTGGTATCCCCGGGATGTGCTCAAAAATAATAAACCACATGAGTGATGCCTTGTACTTGCAGTTTTTATATTTACACCGAATGAGCAATGTGCAAAAAAAAAAAAAAAAAAATCCTACAAGCAGTCTTTTTGATTGCACATTGATACTTAAATTTACGTATAGAGTGGCCCAAATGAATGGCAAACAATGCGAGCCGGTTGAAGGCCATAAATTGTTTGTCAGATATCAACTACACTATACCTACACATCAAACGAATGTTGAATGGCAAAAGTTTCATTGCGATTTTAATGGATTTGTGCTCCATTCAAAGTCAGCGAAGTGTGTTCACAGTGCTCATAGAACTGCAGTTAATTGGCTGGTTGCAGCGGTCCTATTATACCATCGTTGCGTGTGCTTTAGATTAGTTCAAGGTTTGTGCTTTTTGCTGAACACATATTGAGAGCCAGTCAAGTGAGATTTTCAACTATTGTATTCCAATGTGGTAGTCACTGAGTGTAAGCTGCATGCTTCACCTTTAAGGATATCTGGAGGATATGTATATGCTTTGGGGAATATATTATTTTCTACGCCAATTAGAGTCGTAGGTCGATTGCTTTAACTGCTTTGACTACAACACCCCAGAGCGCACGATGTCAAGTGAGCCCTATGCAGATATTCCCATGCCCAACAATCATCCTTCAATATCATCGCCGAATTATGGGCAAATGGGAAAAAAAGGCAGCGTGACTTTTGTAGCGCTCGGATTCAGTAAACACCAATCAGAAATGCAAACAATCCGACAACGTCAGTTGATACGCTTCAATCAATCCTCCGCAGTTGTCATTCGAAATCTAATCCAAATTTAATCGCGGAATATAGCATCACCGGCCATTTTCAAAATACTACCAATTCCAAATAATGTATTTACTTTGTTGAAAACACCCGAGGATGATCAATGGACAAGGACGTACAAAGGACTGACAGCAAAACAGAAGTCGGCTATTATTCACATTGTTGATGTGTAGGTACTCTGGCATCGAAAGGACATTTATTACGATTGCAGTCGATATTTCTCTGGTCATGGAGCGAATTTTATTTGACAGGAACAGGTTATATGGATAAGGATATGTATGTGCTTTATGTGGGGGACTTTGGTTTATTTATACGTAAAACTAAAACGCCAAGTTTCCGCTGTACCAACTGAGAAGCGAGAGTGAAACTGTCATAGGAAAGCCCCCCCCTTGTTGTTTGCTTTCCTCATGGATTTCCAAATGGTTATGAATAATATCGCACTTCATGTCTATTTGTTTATTTGTTGACAAAATATTCGGTAGTCGGAAACTACTTTTTTGAGGTGACGCTCTTGAGACGGGTTCTGTCAGATAGGCTGCTTTTAACTAGGTGTGGACTTTCTATAGGTATTTTACAGCTGGCAGAAGCAGTCTTAGTTTAAGGCACCAACTGCATTATGAGCAAGGTCTGTTGACGGGTGGCTCTTGTTAAGCGGGGGCTCTAGCAAGCTCCGTTCTTATGAGCGCGTAGGTATTTTAAAAAGAGTAGGCGCAGTGGCTTAGTGGTTAGTGTGTTGGACTACCAAACGTGGGGTCGAGGTCCGAATCCCGCAAAAACCCAAATTCCAACTTAGGGTTTTTTTCCACTGCGCCACCTCTCGCGAACGTCTGACAAACATCCGAGAGTATAACTGTCTTGAAATAGCTTCAAAATTGGCCGTTTGGAATCGGCATAAAATTGTAGATCTCTTCCATTCGTTTCAAACTTGAAAAATTCAAACAAAACGAATGATTGTGAGAAGCTAGGCCTAGGTTTGAGAGACGAAAAGAGACCCGACAATGTTGGTTATCTCTCGAATCCATATACTTAGTACTTGCTAGGACTAAGGAAACAACATTTCTCGAGCATCAAACCCTTATAGGACTCTTTTTCAAGCTTGTCGTCCAAACCAAGCGTTTGTGAAAGATGTCTGCATTTTTTTCATCAGTCTGGCTGTTATCAAACGAGGGTATAGTAGAGCATTAGTTAGGCCCGTTTGCTGATAGCGATTTAAGTTCTACTTAAATAACTAATAAGCTACTTTTTCTATGTCATAAACTGTCACTTAAGATTGTAAGTGGAAATTAAATCGCTATAAGTATAGAATCAGCAAACTGGCCTTAATGGTAAGTGTGCTGGGCTATTGGCCAAGGAGTCGCAGATTCGATCGTATAAGGTGGATACCAATGAAATAGTACACAGTTTTAATGTTCGCAAACATTCGAAACTGGGAAATAACGACAAAAAGACCTATAAGAAGCATATCTACATGTCTACAACAAAATATACTTGGCCAATAACTAAATTTCATTCGGACTGCAAAAGGTAAACAAAACGATTGCGAAACGCTGGGTCTATGGATGGTACTTATGACTTACTTTTTAACATGTAAAACTGAGCAACCTCAGGGAAATAGTTTAAACAGCATCGAACTGACTCAAATATTTGTATTCTTCGTAAATAAACTTGTACCGGATACCCAGCTTTTTGTTATTTAAAATATCTCTCAAGTTTCGAATCATTGGGGTATCCGCATCACATCTGAACCACCCTGTGAAAGGTATTATTTTGCATGTCGAAAGTGCACAGAATTTATAAACTTGAAGTGCAAAAGATACTGTTTATTGAATCCCTTTAAAAGTCGTCTTAATTAGGTATGGGGGACGTAGGTAAGGTACCCATCAATAGCCAACGTTACGATAGGCAAAATATTGGAAAACAAAAATATCCCTGGCAGATGGAAATTGTATTCAAAAATATCACACTGCCGATGACAGAAACTAAAAACGCTCCACATTAAATTAAAATGAGCTGACACAAAACATGAGACTGCCAAGATGGTTTCAAATTCCAACGTTTGCTTGGCCTAAATCACGTTTGGCACATAAAAGCTCCGAAAAAAGGAGTCCACACCAGATGTGCCTGGCAGACGAAAATCCACACAATAACGACTGGGGAAGCAACACATCGACAAAACGAGCTTCTTTGGAAAGAATATTCGGAGATAGTTCGCATGTCAATATATTATTTATTATCATGACAAATGATTTGCTCTTCCGATACATCCTTGAAGAGAAAATTGTCCAATGTGGGGGTGGCTGCACATCATTGTCATGTTCGTCACATACCAGGATAACTGCTGATTTCTATCACGTTGCTATATTGTGTACAACAGTTGGTGTGGGGGGGAGAAGATCTGCTTAATCGCTTAATTTTTCCTCAAATGTTGTTCAGGGAAAAGTTTGAAGGACGTTTTAATATTAGTATCAAAAAGAAGACAAAATACTTGCTTAGTGTAACTGGGGTAAGTATTTGGATCATAGAGTTAAGGTACAGTAGACAGATGAGCAGATATTAATCAGGTTCCGTTCATATTTATGAATTGTTCATTTTTTCAAGCATTAAAATTTAATTTAAGAAAAACGTAAAGCCATACAAAACATACTAAATTTATCAAGATAGCAATTAATTATATTAAAAAAAAAAGAAAGAGAAAAAACAGAGAAGTTAATTAAAAAATAAGAAAAAAAGTTAGCGCAACAGGTCCGTAAGCCTAGTTTCTCACAACCATTTATTTTGTGTGAGTTTTTCATTTTCGGGAAGAATGGATGGGATCTTAAATTTGATGTCGAGTCCGGATAATTGGGAAGCTCTTTCATGACAGCTATACCCTCGGATGTTTGCGTAGGATTCTTTCCAATAAAAGCCACTTTCGAAAAGACTTCACATATACTTTTATTAGTTCAGGATAAAGTTTTCTTTTATATGATAACTGACTTCAGTTAATTATTAGAGAAAAGTATGGTAAAGGCGTTCTACGTCGTACGAGCATTAAAATTGATCTGCTCTCGGGAAAAAAATCATTTAGCCCAAGCTGTTAGCCCTTGAATTTTAGTACGGCTTCAGCATCTTTGTTTATTTTTTTTTATTTTTCAGCATCTTTGTTAATTCGCCGTCTTTGCAAAACTACAATAGCGGCTTCTAAACAAAGCCCACATTTGTTTTTTTTTTTTTTTTTTTTTCGGGAATCGACCCTGTGATCCCTCGCTTAGTAGTCCAACACACTAACGAGTAAACCGCTGCGCCTGCGAAAATTTAATTGAAAAGGCTTATAGTTTGATAAAACAGACTTAAACGTTAAAAAAAAAAAAAAAAAGTTCTTATGGTAGATTGTCGGAACACAATGGTGGGAACAAATCAATTCATCTTTCCGAATTGTTCATATTATAGAACCGTTCACATTTCCAAAATCCTACATGGCTGTTTTTGGTGTTCACTTATAAAACATAATAAATAGTATAGGTGCCAGCTTTAGGATCATCTGCGTAGCTGCTCTCACTTTTTTTGATGTGTAAACATCTAAGCGCGCGTTGTTGGAATCTGGTGGAGTAATTCCAGACATTTAACTTCCGGGGACAGGGAATACGTCACAGTGTTTTTTTTCATTGCATACATTTTATCATTGCATACGTTTTTATCATTGCATACATTTATGAGCTGGGGTATATTTCAGCTTCTTGTTGATGTGAAATAAAATTTCTCCATTTCGTCCTTACACCGTACTCAGAAGAAATTTCAAGAATTCTGCAGGGAGATTATCATCTTTTACTAATGATCATAAGCGGAGACTTCAATATCAATTTTGCAACTCCAGAAGCTCAACCATTTATTGATTTTATGCAAGATAAATGTAATCTTCAAATGAACTCCAACCGGAAAATTTCAACAACACGATATGGAACAACCATCGATGCTGTCTTCCAGCGAAATCTAGATAGATTACAGTCTCAAATGTACATATCTTACTTCAGCTACCACAATCCGATTGCATCTATTCTACCGAAACTGGCACAGAACGAATAAATTATTGTTATTTGAAAATATATCAAGAATACGTTTATTACAATTCCCTCTTTTCTCAATGACGTGTATCAAGCCACACACATACCGCACGCACGGTGTTTACACATACACATATTTCGGGACTGTTGGATACAGTCGCACCAATTTTTTTTTAGAAGTAATGGCCTCTTGATCTGAAAGTCCTGGTCAACTTTAGACCACGAGATCCACTTTTTTATACAAAAAATATGTACCTAAAAATAATGTACATTATGATTCTTAAGGTGCCGAGAAGGCTAAGTCGTTCTTTGCCACGCCTACTTTTTGGGAGGGTATTTTTATTACAAGCGATTTTTTACGGACTTCATTGAATTAACTTAAATAATTATTAACCACTACAAAAAAGAAAAGGGAGCCAAAATGTTTGTTATTATTTTAGGCACAAAATATAGAATTACCAAGAAGTATTATCTGACTTATGCGAGAAATAGATTAACACAGCGACTTTGACAGCAACAGTAACAGCGAATTTAGGATTAGCTCTAACGTTGATGTCGCTGTCGATGTTGCTGTGCTAATGAAAAAAGTTCAAATTAAAATACAGTGGTTCTCAAAAGTTGTCAAAGTTGCTGTTGATGTCGCTGTTTTAATAACAAATAATTGAGAGAAATGCTCTTTCTCATACAACCCTACCTCGATCCGCAAAATCACACACACACCACCTATCATTTTTGGAGTGCTTCATCGTTTATTTGAACCCTTATAACTTGGGTTTGGACTATACGCTATACCAGATAAACAAAATTCTCAGGATATATTTTCAATAGCGGACTTATTAAACATTTATACACAGTTTTAGATTTTATTGATAGCTAAAAAAAAAACTGATTTCATCACTGACTTAGGGTATTTCTTAATGTCATAGAAAGTTGAAATTCAGTACGTAAGCTAGTTTTAGTACACAAACAACAAAATTAGAAAACTTGTATCTTTCATCCCCCAACCCCTTAAATTAGAGGACGACAGTTTGTATGAGACTTCCGAAATTTTGACGGTAGAGGTCTGAAAATTGATATAGGAAATAGGGACTCCTTGTTATTATAAATAATAAAAAAAGGCGCCTCTGCTGTGTAAGAAATACACCCCGAAAAAATAAAATCAAAATAAAGAGAATATGAAATGAGATCCCACCAAAAACATTTTCATGTTCAAATTCAAATGTTGCCAAGACGAAACCATATGACTCGCACTGTCAAAAAGTTATCAGACCTCATGTAGAGCCAAGCTTCTAACTCTACACGCAATAACTCTACAAGCAGCGTGACCGCTGTGCGACGAAAGCTGCAATTTGGCACCTTTTTTGAGAGCCTGCCTCAATTTTTTGCTATTTTGGCCCTTTTTTTTAGCTGAAGGAGGTGCTTCCAAATATGTTCAAATGGTGTTTTTTACAAATAAAAATATAAAAACAAACAACAACACTATTGTACTGTTTAGTGAGCCAATGCTTGTTAAAATATCGTTCAAAAACAATAAATGTTCAGAATAGCTTCAGAAATCACCCTTTTTTTCAATTGCCGTTTTTCTTGCGACTTTTCGGAACTCCGGAGCGGTCACGCCGCAACTACAAGGCCTATCTTCACAAACTCTACACCTTAGTCGAAATATGTGGCTTGGCCATTCCGCTACACTCATATGGGCGTAAGGTGAAAAATGTATCCACTGTTAATTAATTTTCTGTTAAAAAATAATATATGGATGAAAATTAAAAAGAAATTCTAAAACTTATTTGTACAGGATACAGAGCGAACCATTCAACCTGGACGATGAAAGCCAAGACTTCCGTCCACCTGACCAAAATGAAGTGAGGATAGCAATATCCAAGCTGAAGTCCAACAAGGCTGCTGGACCAGACGGCTTACCTGCCGAGCTCTTCAAGGCAACCGGAGATGAATTGGTAGAGTGCATACACCAACTCGTCTCCAAAATTTTATTAGAGGAAAGTATGCCTGATGAATGGAACCTCAGCATCGTTTGCCCGATCCACAAGAAAGGAGACTCTCTAAACTGCGCCAACTATAGAGGCATCAGTCCCCTTAACACTGCGTATAAGATCATGTCTGCTGTACTGTGTGAACGCCTGAAACCTTTCGTCAACGATCTGATAGGTCCCTATCAGTGCGGTTTTAGGCCCGGTAAGTCCACGACCGATCAAATATTCACACTACGGCAGATCCTGGAGAAAACCCAAGAAGTCCAGATCGATACTCACCATCTTTTTATCGATTTTAAGGCCGCATATGACGGCATTTATAGAGACGTGCTATACAGAGCCATGTCTTAGTTTTGGCATCCCTGCTGTTTCTTTGGCCTAAGACGGAAATTGATTAGTAAGACCTTGTCAAGAAGCACTAAGGAGATTCTATATAAGACTCTCATCATCCCTGTCCTGCTCTATGGCGCAGAAGCGTGGACCCTAGCAAAAACGGATGAGGATCTTCTTGGTCGCTTCGAACGCAAAATTCTTCGAGTGATTTTTGGTCCCGTTTGCGTTGACGGGATTTGGAGGAGAAGATTTAACAGCGAACTCTACGAGCTGTACAGCGACATCGACCTGGTCAGAAAAGTACGCATTAGTCGTCTAAGATGGTTAGGACATCAGTGGCGTGGCGTCCATATAACTCGATTCCTACCGAGTTACCTTTTGAAATCTCCACCAGGCAACACTATCTATCTACCAAAAACCGAATATACATGAAACACTACCAAATGAATGTGAATACTCACCAAATGGTACACACACAAAAGCACTCATATAAAAATCGTGTGTGTATCCATTTTCATACAACGTCGTCATCGTCTCGTGGCGACAAAGCGAAGGTAACCCAAAATAAGTCGGGTTATTAAAGTTCTCACTTTATAGTTCATTTTGAGAGAAAATTTGCTTGTTATCTCTTTTTTTCTTCCCTGAGTACTTTGTCTGACTCTGACACCTCTTTGTTCAACACCCATTGTAGAAAATAACCCGCTTTTCTTCGAGTTATTCGCGGTTCTCACAAAGTTCATTTTGACTGCTGAGTACTGATGTAAGTGAACATTTGTTTGTATCTCTTTTTTTCTTCCCAGAGCCAGAGCTTGTTACTGGTACTGGCCATGGCCACTGGGTTGTGTTTTGGGTATGTCGTATGTGTTTGTTTGGTTATGATATGAACAAAATAACGCGCTTTTCTTCGAGTTATTCGATTTTCTTTTACTTCTTCTTTTCTTATTGTCTCTTGTGTGAATAATTACAGGTAGTTGTTGAGGTAGGTAAGGGTGTGTTTTGGTTTAAAAATTCAGTTGGCTGGCAGATTGCAGTGCGTGACTTAAAGTGAGTTTAGAATTGTGAACCATATTTGCAAATGCTCAATGTATGATTTTGTTTCAAGGTACACAGATGTAATGTTTTTTACATTTGTATGGGATTAATTTTGTTTCGACTTCCCATTTGAAAATGTTCACGCCACGCCACTGTAGGACATGTAGAGCGAATGGACACCAACGCTCCGGCCCGGAGAGTCTTCGATTCAAACCCGGAGGGACAACGCAGTAGAGGAAGACCTCGCCTTAGGTGGCGCGCTCAAGTGGAAGGGGACCTTAACCAACTTGGAGTGCGCAACTGGAGGCAGTTAGCCAAAGATCGCGCTAACTGGAGAGGCGTATTGGTTGAGGCCCAGGTCCACCCCGGACTGTAGCGCCACCTTAAGTAAGTAAGTAAGTATTTGTACTGAATTTGTAGGTAAAAGGCGTGAAACTGCTAACGCAAATTGTTTAAGTACCTACCAGCATTCAAGAAAAACATCTTTCATAAATAAACATAAGCGGAATTTTGCGATTTGAGACGTTATTAAAAAAAATAGTTGGCGCCTGCCTACCGTTATTAGAAAAACTATATAAAAATTATAAAGTGTGATCTTCTTTGCAATTTTCAAATGAATTTCATGCAAACGGTTGGAATTTAAAAATAAAAACATTTTCTAAAAAAAAAATTGCAGTTCATTTACAAAATTCATAACGTTGCTTGAGTATCATAGAGCAAATCATTCATGCACACGAAAACGTTTGATCGTTTCGCCTTACAGAAGCTGAACCCAGGTCTTCAGTTTTTTTATTGACTTTTTGGGACTATGCGACTAAACACTAAAAGTTTAGTTTTTTTCTTGCTTTTTATTTCGTAATCACCCAGGAACATTTTTTTCTTAAGAGGACTAAAATCAAAAAATTAACTTATTTCATATTGTGATCAAGGCAGAAGTCGTTGGAAAACTATTTAGGAGTTTCGTTCTGGAATTTTTGAATTATCTTTTTTTTTTAATCACCCCTATTACAGAATCCGATGAATGGTCTGCGGATGGCTTCCGACAACTTTTTTCAGTTTTTACTATTATAGAATCCGCTGTAAAAAGTGAACGGATGTCGGCTAAGTAGTTTGGTTTTGCTAAGATTATGAAACACGCAGCCCATCCGCACTCCATATAACTTTGAACGTTTTAAATCCGCACCAAAATCATTGCAACACAAACAAAAAATGAAAAGCACCAAAAAGTACGTCAATTCACATACATTTAAGTTTTTGAATATAGTTTTTAGTTTTATGCAGAGTGCAATTTGAGAAAGTGGGTGAGGCAATGAAGAGAGAGCCGATTATTGTGAAAATTTTGAATAAAAAAACGCCAGATTTATTGAATTATTTGAATTCTTTGGATCCTCCGTTTAAAGAAGTATCGGAATGGAAAAAAGGAAGTTTAAAAAAAAAATTATAAGTATGTATACCAAAATAAATTGATTGATTCTGTAAATTTCGATACCTATGTTTGGTTATACTTATAAGTCTGCAATAAAATAATTTAACCAACAACAAGCGATCGCTTTACGCGACGGGTGGTACGGCCAGCGAAGAGAAATTTGTCCACTTGAAGAAGATTGGTTAGTTTACGAGGCTCATAACTGCGTGTTTTTCCGATGTATTCACCATGCTATTTCGAATATGCGAAAAAATAAAATTCGAATTTCCAAACGCGTTCTAAAACGAATTTATGAACACTTTTTCGAAAATATTAATTGTCAAAATCAATTGATTGATGATTGAAATAAGATTTAAATAAATTGTATTCTCCGATTAAATTTATTGTTGAAATAACTGCAACTGCTGACAGATTATGGGTTGCAGTTGCAGATTGGTTTGGTTTCTGAGACGACCAGGATTGTTTTCAACTACATTTTTTTTAGGTTCCTCCACCAGTGCGAAGTGCGATATAGGTACCTCCATTTTATTTGCAGCAAGATATTTTTTCAGTTGACTTTTGGAATTTTAAAAATATGCTCTCAATTGTTTTGAACTTCTTTTGCTGGAAGTGGAAGCATAAAACTCATCCGTTAATTGCTCGCAGTACCTACTTCTTTTTTTCGACTGTGCTTATGCAGTCAGTTTTTTTGCAATTAGTTACTCTTGAGGTTGATTATTATTATTTTCTCTTTTTCCTTATCGGAAAGATTTGACTTCCTTCCCTTTCCTCATATTTTAAAAACGACAGCTGATTTCGAATTTCGAAGTTATTACTGCTCTCAACTTAAGAGTGGTCGGGATCACTCGTAAGTCTTATGAGCGCTCCTAAATACGCACTAATAACCATTGATGAATAGGTTTACGAAGCCCTTAGTTTAATATTGTTCGATGAATACCGCCCTAAATGCCAAAAACTAACAGGATCGATAGGATAGTTAGAAAATGATAAGGAAGTGTTACGAATCGGCAATGTTTTTTTCCGGCGGATTTGATAATTATATTTATCGCGGATGTGAATAGGCTGTGGATCGAGTCAACTCCCCGGGAATAAGTTTTTGCGGATTCTGTAATCGGCATGAATATTTTCAATATCAGGACTAACTTGAAATATTGAATCAAATGACAAAATGTGTTTCTTACATATTTAAAAAAAAAATCCGTGTTTGGCCTTAAATTATTGATAAGCTTCATGCAGAAGCTCCCTTCAAATTTAATTTGCATTTGATAGTAAATAAATATTTGCTTCAATTTCGATTCATTAATTTTTATTGTAGCGGATTGAATGCGACCAGTTTGAACGATGGTTACTGGGTGTGCACGCTACAGTACCATGCCATGTGCAAATGCCTGTATCAATTAGACTGATGAGCAATTTAAATATGCAACAAGCAATTTACTGAAATGGAATATGTATTTTTACAGCATCCCCAGATGTCGTACGGCCTTTTATACAATTAAACGCTTTAATAGTAGCTTATTTAGAGTGGTTTCCATTCATTGTAGTGGTTTTAAAATATTCACAGTATTTATTTTATAAAAAAAAAAAATAAACGCGTATGAAATACACTAAAGCCGCACATCCGTTGGTGCGATATTAATCCGCAGGCTACCTACCGTGTTATTGTTATCTCTTTGATGTAGGCATCGGTTGAATTGCATTCAAAATTTAAACCCAGATGTGGCGCCAAGGAACTCTACATATTCCAGTGACTGAGACATACGCAGAAAATATGTATCCACATATAATAACGGGTGATTTTTTAGCTGGTTTGGTTTTGGCAACGCTGGTTTTGACAGCTGACGTGTGTTTAGTACCTTGTGTCACTATCAAACAGCTTCAGTTTGGTTTGCAATTTAACCATGGATCGTCTTACAAATGAACAACGCTTGCAAATTATTGAATTTTACTATCAAAATTCGTGCTCGGTTCGAAATGTTCATCGCGCGCTGCTTCCATTTTATGATCGGCATTCTCGACCTTCTGAGCAGTCTATTCGGAAGATTGTGACCAAATTTCGCACCAAATTTACTTTGTTGGACATTAAACCACCAACACGTTTACGTACTGTGCGTAGTGAAGAAAATATTGCGGCCGTATCAGCTAGTGTGACAGAAGACCGCGAAATGTCGATTCGGCGCCGTTCCCAGCAGTTAGGCCTTTGTTACAGCACTACGTGGAAAATTTTGCGGAAGGATTTGTGCGTAAAGCCTTTTAAGATACAGCTTGTGCAAGAACTAAGGCCAGCCGACCTACCACAACGCCGAATTTTTGGTGAATGGGCTCTTGGAAAGCTGGCCGAGGATCCGCTTTTTTATCAAAAAATTGTGTTCAGCGATGAGGCTCATTGTTGGTTGAATGGGTACGTAAATAAGCAAAATTGCCGCATTTGGAGTGAAGATCAGCCTGAAGCATTGCAACAGCTACCAATGCATCCCGAAAAAGCCACTGTTTGGTGCGGTTTATGGGCCGGCGGCATTATTGGGCCATATTTCTTCAAAGATGATGCGAATCGCAGCGTTACTGTCAATGGTGAACGCTACCGAGCGATGATAACAAACTTTTTTTTGCCCGAAATGGAAGTTCTTGACTTGCATGATATGTGGTTTCAACAAGACGGTGCCACATGCCACACAGCACGCGAAACAATGGCGCAATTGCGAGGCGAGTTTGGTGAACAGTTAATTTCACGTTTCGGGCCGGTCAATTGGCCGCCTAGATCGTGCGATTTGACACCATTAGATTATTTTTTGTGGGGGTATATCAAGGCTAATGTGTATAGGGACAAGCCCGCTTCGATTGACGCACTGGAAGCCAACATCCATGCATTCATTCGTGAGATACCGGCCGATATGTGTGAAAGAGTATGCCAAAATTGGACTCAGCGGATGGACTACCTGAGACGCAGCCGCGGTCAACGTTTGCATGAAATTATCTTTAAACATTAAATTGCAAGGTTCAAGCTATCGATTCAAATAAATATTTCATTCATTTTTTCGAATTTTTGTGTTTTTTTTTTAAAAAAAAGTTCTAAACCTCTTAAAAAATCACCCGTTATTTGTGTCATAAGTAATAAAGAATTTATTGATTAGAACTTGGTACTGACTAGGGCACAGACGTTTATGAATACCTATACCTTTAATAATGCTTCAATGATCTAAGTTTTGAGTAAACGGGTGAGTGAGGGAACTCAAATATTGATCATCGATAAATGACAGCCGCGCCATTAGTGGGATTCATCCAATTCTTATACGCACACGTTTTAATTACATCATTGTAGAAACTTTTGTAGGCGCAGTGGCTTAGTGGTTAGTGTGTTGGAATACTAAGCGAGGGGTCGAGGTTCGAATCCCGCAAAAACCCAAATTCCAAATAAGGTTTTTTTTTCCCACTGTGCCACCTCTCGCAATCGTCTGAAAAACATCCGAGAGTATAACTGTCTTGAAAGAGTTTCTCACTTAGCCGTTTAGAGTCGGCATGAACTTGTAGATCCCTTCCGTTCGTTCCAAAAATGAAAAAAACACACAAAACGAATGTTGTGAGAAGATAGGCCTAGGCCCTAGGGTCCCTACGAACCTGTTGCGCCAACTATTTTTTATTTATTTAACCAAAATATTCACTAGAAAGTATTTATATGGCAGAACAACGTTACATATACTTAAGCACGGTGTTTCCCCGTCAAGATGGCTAAATTTCAGCTAAATTTTCTTAAACGTATAGAATGAGGAGAACAGAACGATTTTCGTCAGCTGTATGCATTTAGTAGGAGGGTATGCATAATTGATAGGTGAACAATTTTTTGGGGGGGTAGAGATGTGGATTGTGGGTATATATATGAAAAGGATTAAGTGACTATATTTAGTGACCATTTAACCATTCATGATCCCAATTGGCATTTGCAAATAAAAATGGCTGAGATAATTCCACCAAACTGCGACATTGATCGATCTGTTGCTTCGACGAAGCTGTGAAGATTTCACTACAAAAATTCATCGCCCAGTTCACCACCTTTTAAAATTCGCATGTCAATCTATAAGAGAAAAGGTTTTATTTAGAAAATACTGCTTCGTTCCAAAAACTGAGCAATACAATTTTTAGATGCATTCAATGTTTATCACTCACCCTGAATAAAATATATCAACAAAACTGCATTTCATTTACAACCATAGATAACTTTAATATTGTATCAAGCAATCGAACCAAAGCACTATAGCATTTCCTACCAGTCGTCGATCTTGGCTTCTGTTAGTTCTACTTAATAATTGAGCACAGGCAAATCGTCCTCTTCAGACTTTTTTGAGTGTATTTTTTGTTTTTCTATTTTTTTTTATGAATTCAAGGGATTTGAGTTGGGTAAATAACGTAAGCTCATTTAGGCATTTAAAATTTTAATTACTTTCGTCCTCAACAGCTTGTTTCCTTGGATTGAACAAATATGCCTCCTTCTCCTCTTTGACTTTGTTTTCGCTTAATCTCTTTCATTTTTTCCAGCTGCCTGCTCTTATACTCGTTCTTGGTATCTATGGCTTTTGCAATCTTTGTTCAAGACACAAGAATGTTTAAAAAATAAATATAAATATATAAAACTCGTCGAATAGGTTAGGCAAACTTTCACAAGACTCGGGTAGGCAAATAGCTTGGAGAGTTTAAAACTGCAGTCAAAAGGATTGAAATTGACTTTGGTAGGGGGGTGATCCTTCAAAGTTTGATTTTACTTTGAGTAATTATATGTTAAGTGAAGTCAGTCAACTTTCATAAAACAAACTTAAGGATATTTAAGGCATTAGGTAGGATATGTGCTCGACTCGCAAATATATTTTTTTTTAAGATAACAAATTTAGCTTTCAATTGGAACGGGAGTTGCTGAGAATATTTAATTCATTCTGGCATTATACAAAAACGAATGTCAAACAATTTTCGTGTTTGCGAAAGATAATTTTTTAGATGGCTGATATGCGTTGAATTGAGAATACGGTAGGGTTCAGGTTATACCATTTGGATGCATTGGTATTATTAAAAGTATGTTCACAACCTAACACCAACTTATCTAAGTCCGGACGTTTCCGAAGTAAAATTAACCAAGTAGATGCATCGGCATATAAAGAAGGCGCCCTTATAGAACAGTCGGAACCCGTCCCACAAGTGACATTGCGCAAAATTTCAAGAACTGAATGGTATTATTTGTCTTACACAATTTTGCTAAGTCAACAACTGCTTACTGGAGACTCCACAAGTCGATTATTATTGCTCTGCACGCACACAGAGTGAAAATTGTTACACAACTGATCAACAAGTCGAAAAATAGCATTTCTGGGGTGCCGATGCCGAAGCAGCGAAGTCCTTGCCTTGTCGAAACCCACTCTCAGCAGGACACTTCAGACCCACGATCAGCAGGAACGCAGGAACGGTTTGCCCGGGACGTCCCGGATTTAAGACAGAATTTTGGTTGTCCCGCCGGCAGCTTTTGTCCCGGGTTGCGACTAAAATTCATAAACAAAAAAACTACTGCAAACATCATTTATTAAATTTTTCAGATTTTTAAAATTAAACAGGAGCAGTACGAGAAACGACAACGAAAATTCCCGATATGGAGCGAGTGCGGTTGCACGCCTTATTAACGTAAACATATTAGCAGGCAGCTTTTTTTTGTTGACATTTCAAGATTATTTGAAAATAAATTCGTTTGAAAATTTGTTCTATTAGACTTTAGTCTCTTTTACACGCTTCACACATTTTCAAAAATGTTTATTCTGGAATAAGTACATTTAAAATGTGACACGGTTGCCTACTACAGCACTATTATACTATTATACTGTTGTACGAACCAATGGTTGTTAAATATCGTGCGAAAATTCTAAATTTGCAGAGTAGCTTTAGAAATGACACCTTTTTCTCTCACCGGACCTTTTCTCGACTCTTCAGAATTCTGCAGCGAATGGCCACTCTATTTATTTTAAATTTGACTCTTCGAAATGTCAATAGAATACGCAGGCAGGATTTTGTTGACCCGATTCGTCGGCTTCCCCTCACTAATAATGTCAACTGCGAAAACTATACAGACTCAAATTAAATTATTAAAACTCAAATCCATCTAGTCAGTCAGGTGTCAGACTTACTAAGCTAGAATCCGAACGTCCCCATGTATTTTTTTCAAATTGACAGCTGTCATTCAAATGAATAAAAATTATTTTTTATTTTGTCCCGGGAGAAATTTAGAAATCCCGGGTTTTTTCCATATTTATGCAATTTGTCCCGTCGAGCTGCGAGCAAAATATGGCAAACCTACTGGGTGTGCACCTTGATACAAAGTTAATTTTTCAAGATCGCACCAATAAATCTATAAAGAAAATTAACATCGCCATTAAAATGTTATACCCCTTTATCAGCAGAAGATCAAAACTATCTACTGAAAACAAATTAATAATGCACAATGTAATTTTTCAAGCCATTCTTCTCTATGGGTGCCAAGTATGGGAAAATTGTGCATAATGCCACATTAAGAAGCTGCAAATAGCTCAAAATAAAATAAATATTTAAAATGATGTTGAGTCTACCATGGCATTACTCAGCCTTAGACTTGCACAGAAGAGCGAATGTTGAAATGACTTGTGTTAGAATGCAAAAACTAACCGACAACTTTATCAGAAAAAACAAATTTTCAGAAAATCCCCTTATCCAGCAAATGAGTCCTTTGATTCCATTTTTTGTTTTTCCTGTTTATGTATTTACTGACTTGTTTGTATATCTCTTCTCCATATGTAAATTAAAAGTCTTTACGTTGACTTTTTTAAACAAAAAGAAATATTTATTAACACCTTTCGTGCTCTGCGGTCAAACTAGAACTAACTAACTTAACAATCTTGAAAATACCTCGAACATAAGCTTTACCTTCGCACTCAAGTTTCGTATCCCATGCGACGGATGTCTGATTTCCGTTCTCACGATCAATGTATTTTGTGCTGCAATTCGATGACTCTCCAGACATAGCGTCAGCGAATAATTCGTGGGAATATTTTGTGTGTTTAATATTCGCGGTGTTAACTTGTATAAAAATCAATTGCTGTGCGTTAGTCGGGTAAAGGTTCCAAAACGGCTCGACCGATTTGAATGATATTTGTTTTGTTTTGTTCGTCTTGAATCAGGGATGGTTAAGGAAAAAATAAATGTCGGAAAATCCTCAACATGTGGCTTTGAAGGCGTATATTTCGTTTTTCAGTTCAATTCAATTTTCTTCAATAACAATCTTCTTTTATATACCTACAATTCTTTCGGGGTGAAACTCGATGATGATATAACTCGATAACCACTGAGCCAATTTTTATGATTCTTCTTTTGTTTTCTTCGTATTGGTATATTTCAGGTCTAAGCAGTCTTAAAAGATAGGATTTTTGACCCGATAGGTGGCGTTGTTGTCGATCTCCGAAACCACTCACCAGATTTCAATGAAATTTTCTGGATGCGTATGACTGGTTCCAGCTTAAAAGTTAGGATACTTTTGGACCAGATTGGTGTCAATGGTGTCGATCTCCGAAACCACTTAACCGATTTCTATGACATTTTGTCTATGTATATTCTTCGTTCCCGTTTAAGGTGGCGCTGTTGCCGATCTCCGAAACAGCTCTACGAAGTTGATTTAAATTTGTGGATGGGTATTGGGTATGGTTGCTTCCAGTTTGAAAGATAGGACAGTTTTAAAAACAATAAGTGGTACGTGGTACTTTACAAAACATAAGTGGGATAGGAAAACGGGTTGTGTCACCATTAAAATTATTAATGGACATTGTCCAAATAAGGCACTTTCCGAAATGTGAGCAGGACGTAATACAAAAGGTGTGAGCAAAGCCGGGTGGGTACAGCTACATATTAAAGAGACTGACGTCAGTAAAGTAACGCATCGGGAAAGAATCGTTCGATTTTTATGATTTTTAGTTTAAATTCGCATAGGCCCAAGGAAGGACATTTATGCTACTTTTTGTTTTAAAAACAAAACTTTATGCGGATAAGTTGAATTTTTGAATTATTTTGATGTTCCGGGCTTACCTCTATATAATTTGAAATTGAAAGTCGCCTCAGTTTGTTGCGCAACCTCAATGCACCGAAACTTTGTAACGGAACGCTTTGATTTGGTGGTGAAGGATCTCAAATCAAATGTCATTCAAACGACGGTTTCAAGGAGAAAATTCAAAGGCTAACATTCTCATTCCGCGGTTACCGCTTATTGAGAACTATTATGGCCAATTGTATCTAAGCGTCTTCAATTTGTACGTCGTGTACTGTAAAGCATTTTAGTCAAAAAGCGGAAGGTTGGCCGACATGTTAATTATTGCGTTTTGATTGAAACACATCGACATTGCTATACTTAAGTTATTAATATCTATTGTATTTAATACAACTTTTGCATAAAGAGTTTAAATTGAATAAATTACATAAAGTAGCAAGTGCATTGTGCATGCTCCGAATTATTATTTTCACAAATCATTAATCATTAGCGAATTGGGGCAATTCTATATTGCAAACAAAGTTGCATCCGTAAGACCCCATAACTCTAGAACGGATCGTCGGATTTGAGCTTTTCTTTGTTGTGTTTGTCTTCGCCTAAGGAAGGTTCATACGGCGACAAAATTAAAAAAATTGAACGGGAAATTGGAATGTTCGTGAAAATTGATTTTCCATTCCATTCCATTTTGTACGGAGAGTTCTTTTTTTTAATTCTGATCGTAGTATACCTACCTACAGTGAGATCGTAGACCTACGTATTTATCAAAAGCTATTTTGGATCAACAAAATTAATTTCAGGTGGAAAGTGGAATAGTTAATGCTCCAAATTATTGAAGTCATAAAGTCAATTTTGGGCGGGACGAATTTCGCCGGGCAAGCTAGTTTACTTATATATAAATCTAATCGTTTATTTATTTATTTGTCGTTTTATTAATTTATTTATGTAGGCGCAGGAGCTTAGTGGTTAGTGTGTTGGACTACTATGCGAGGGGTCGAGGTTCGAGTCCCGCAAAAACCCAAATTTCAACTTAGGGGTTTTTTCACTGCGCCACCTCTCGCGAACGTCTGACAAACATCCGAGAGTATAACTGTCGTGAAAAAGCTTCTCAATTAGCCGTTTGGAGTCGGCATAAAATTGTAGATCCCTTCCATTCGTTCCAAAAAATGAAAAACTCACACAAAACGAATGGTTGTAAGAAGCTAGGCCTAGGGTCCCTCCGGACCTGTTGCGCCAATTATTTATTTTTATTTATTTATTCATAATCAGGATGGTGACCAATCGATGAGATTGTTCACCACCCTGATTATAGGTAACGGAGGTTAACAAGCTTAGGTAGTTTTAATTAATTTTAAATATATCTAAAGACAAATAATACAAAATTCAAGTTTTCTAAAGTTTCTTGAAAATTAAAAAACAAAACAAATCATAGATATAGATAGATTTAAAGCCAAAAGGCAATAATTTTAAGCATATTGTTAAGTTTAGAGCGCTCGCTTAGTGTCAGTAAGCTATGATAAGCTAAATGTTAGCTTTAAATTAGATTTAATCGTTTTTGTCTAGTATGTAAGCTAAATAAAGTGTACGACTGGGTCGAACAAAACTTTCTCGTTCGTTGGTTGTTTTCTTATTTTATAAGATTGGTACGTAAAGATCTGAGAAGCAGTGGTAGGTAATACAAAGGGTTCATGAAATATAGAAAAAGGAATACCTACATAGTGTTAAATAAAATTCACTTTTAGTTTTTAAAAGCTGAAGCTCTAAAAACCTACAAGTTCTTGTTGGAGAGTTATAAGCGTCTACTGTACTATTTTATAGCTTTTACACTTAACAAGTTTTTGAATACAAGAACAAGTTTTGTAGGAGTTTCTGATTTTTTATCTTTTTGAGAATGATTTTCTTTTTGACTGGAATAGATTAATGACGCTGGCTTAAGTTGTCAATGATTGGAAGTATTGTTTGTGATAGATCGATATCTTTACACACAAATATATATCTATATGTATATGCAAGAATACAGAGATTTGTTTTTGAATTTGAACTAGCAGTTATTAACTGAATATCACGATGAACGTGTGTGGGGTGCAAATGAAGTGGGATATTCTGATTGATAAAACTCCAAGTGGTTGGAATTTATTTAAGGTGCATTTTCTGAAAAAAGTAGAAGTGGGTAATATTTGCTAAGAATGAGTAATAATTTTAAAATGCGGTATTGAGTTTTAAAAATCCATATGAAGAGAGATCGGATTTTGCGTAGCCATTTTTGAGAAATAATTCAAAAACGGATTTATTCGAATTTTTTGAGAAAAACTAAGTACGGGATCTTATTTCGAGTACTGATGTTATCTTTAGTATGTATTTTGATTAAAATCGTTAGAGCTGTTTTTGTAAAATTTGTCAGACAAAACAGTACCAAATATTGCAAAGCTTAGTTTGAAAAATACTTTTTGTTAACTATATAGCTAAAAACAGATTATGAGTTATTGTTTGGGATATAAGCATTAGTTGGTTTTAAAAGTTTTGTCGAAGTCAAAGATGGAGTTTTCGAGATATTAGCAGTATTTCAAATTAGCGTTTTCGGTGATTCGAATTGAAAATTAAGGACGCAATAAATTTAAGAACATCAGTATTACTTTAAGTTTGTATTTTGGTCAAAATCCTTTTTGCCGTTTTCTGGTATACTAAGAAAAACTAAATTTAAAAAAAAAAGACTTTTTTCAAAAATCGATTTTACAATAGTACCGAGAAAACTGAGTTTGCCATTAAGTTGAAAGTGACTATATTGTATATTACCTTAGAATTTAATTTTTATTACAATCGTGTGGACTGTTTTCGAGATATGTCCAAATTTCAAAGGCACCGTTACTCGAATTTTTAGTTAAAAACTGGGTACGTAGTCATGGTAACCTCACCCACTTAAGCTTAAATATCAATTTTGGTTGAAATCGTTAGAGCCGATTTCGAGCAAATCAAACTGGTACGAATAGTTTGTATGGGAAGTACCATTAGTATTGAGATTACCTTGCAAAATAAAAAACGGCCCCGAGCCCTAAGCCTGCAAACTACAAAGTTTTCTCTTACTACGTAATGGAGAAAGTTAAAAAAATAATTAATAAAAATGAATTTAAAATTAACTTTGGTGCTGAACCTTATTTTATAGTCACAGGAGGCATACTGTGATGAATAACCTCCTCCTCATGCATTACAGATGGTATTTGGATTTGGAAATTATTCATCAACCGAACTAGAATTATGATGTCTGCAAAATCCGACATATGTACTAAAACCATTATTCAAATGGATTTAACACTGATCGGAAAGACGGAAGGAGAGACTTGAGTGAAAACACTCAAGATCGCTCAGATCTCGATGCGTTAATGAGGAAGAAGTTCAATGCACATGGCCAACAAAGATTCCCCGCCTTTTAGTGATTCATCTATGGCAACATAAACCCGTAATAACCCTTACCATACCCAACTTCACCCAACAACGCGAACGTAGGTACATTAGAACGTAATTCACCGCCGCACATACTCCAGCTACCCTATCCCGTTGAAAAAATTAAATCATTAGGGGAGGGTTGTGATAAAATATTCCACCCATTATCACCCATTACCATTTTAAGATAATTACCAGTAGTTTTGAAAAAGTAGGTAGGTATACGGTATACCTATACCTATCTCACCACAGTGGGGTGGAAAATAAATTGCAATAAAATAATAGTGCTACTTAACGCTGGTGAAGAATGACAGAGTTTTCAAGAAAACTCGCTCTCGTCCTTTTTCGCATTTTCCCCCGAAGTCAGACGAAGCAATTTCCGGTGCAAAACTTGCAAAAGAAACTTTCACACTGAGTTTTATTTTACCCCCAGGGTAGCATGAATTACTTTAAAACATATCCGGCAGTTGCAATACCAGTTTGTGTACCCGAACCGACATATAACTACCTACATGTGGGTGGGGATGTAAGCTGCTGCAAAATGCACACACAAGTATGCGGCATTGCATAAAATATATACGTCGAAAGTTGCATATACACATCCCAAGGCATCTTGAGCGCACAGTTCGTTGCCAACTTTATGTGCTTTAATTTCTTTAAGGCACCACATTTCGTATAATGGAATTAAATTTCCGGTACTTTGAGGTTCTTTCTGTTGCACTCAACACACCACAGCCTTGTAAATTAAATTTTAAATATTTCAAAGGTAGTCATTTCTTTTGTTTGACCTGCAGTTGGGTGCGTTGTATAAGTCGGTTCCAATTTTCAAAAGCATGCTTTCAAGTTTCCATATCAATGCGGTTACATAAATTTAGGCCGACCGCAAATTGTTGGTCGAATATACACGAACTTACAATTTAATTGGCCATTTTGTATTGTAGACCAGAAGGAGGAAAGCGCCCGAAAACCTGTATCGCTTCAGTACATAAAAATTCGTATCCACAGACATCCGCTTGCCTTTTCAACCACTCGAATGGGTCTGAGCCGAAGCTGGGGCAATATAAATCCATTTCCACAAAGGAATGGAACGTATTAAAGCGGAAAACTATAAAACCCAATAGTTTCTCCCTTGATGTGTTAAAGAGATATAGGAAACAATTTTCTACATTGTAATGGGCTTAAGTGCAGTGGTGTGGTCGGTGAACTAATAACAAAATACCTACGTGAGGTCTGAGGTTGGAGCATGTGGCCATGTACACACGTTGGTTGGTTGGATGGGTGATTGCCTTTAATTCTCAACATGGCAGTGTTTGGGATAACATAAAAATACGCAAAGCAATTAATGGATCTATATACTAGAAGCGTATTTTTCTCGGTTGTCAAGCAAGACCATGTTGGGAAACACATTTGCACTTTCGGTAGATGTGTACCACTGACAGGCCAATCTGTCAGAATTACAGTCAAACTAACGTTTTAATTTATTTATATTTTGTGAGGGCAACTATGACTTCGTCACTGGGATTAGGTCTATTTTAGTGAACACCCATCCCAGCAAAAAAAAAGTAGACGAATGCTCAATAAAACACTTCGGAGTGACATTTGTGATGATAAAGTGAAATAAACAGAATCATTTGTCTTAGATCCTCCAGCCCAAGACACATTTAAAGCTTTTTTTGCCTTTACCGCCTCCAAGCATCCTGAGGTCAACACAGACAACGATGCATATTATGAGTATGAATCCGTGAGGACAGCGAAAATATATTCATTCATTTTCAATGGCCGCTCTTCCATTATAAGGGTCGCGAGTATAGGATGCCTAAGTGGACCCTCCATAGCTCCCGATCTTCCGACACCGACTCTAGATCATCAGGGGCAATCCCCATACGGGCCGAGGAGAGATTTTGGACTTGATCTTACCATCTCATCATACCAGCAATACAACGAGGGAAGCTCATTTCGGAAGCTTGTATTCGCGATCTTATTCCTTCGGTCATTATCCAAATTGCATGACCATAGGTAAGAGTAGGAACGAACACCGAATTAAAGACCGACAACTTAGCTTTGACACCAAGTTCGATCCTCCTGATAACAGAATGGCCTAGTTGTCTCAGAATTGATTCAGCCTGACCAATTCTACAGGAAAACTCAGCATTGCTCCTTCCATCACTCGTGAATATGACAACGACATACTTAAACTTCTCCACCTGCTTCAATGGGATTCACTAACATGTAGAGTGCATTGAACAGGCGTTCTGGAGTCCACCATTACCTCAGATTTGTTCACATTCATCTTCATCCCAGCTTCAACACATACGGCTATTAACTATTCACCACCATTTGTTACCTAACCTTAAGTCAAATTGTATGTACAAAAAGTTTAACACAAGCAAATGAATTAATGAACGCCTCCAAGGAATCCAATTTCACTAAATATCTACGCAATACAAGTTTACTTTGATTTATTGTAACAGGAATAGGTAACAATATTCATAACATGAGTTTAACAAAACTTTTCATCCATCATAAGAATTCACTGAGTTCAAAAAAGAAAAACAGAACCATCAAACCGAAATCTCAATAAAATACATTTCTAACTGGCAGTGACAGATGAACATTGCATAAAGCCAACGAAAAACAAAATCAAACTATAAAGATAAATTGAAGATAAAAGTGCTGCCAAATTTGCATTCAATTTAAAGTGAATTAAATTTATTAAGATTGAGGCTACACTTTCCTGCAGGTGTCGTGTAAGAACTTTAGGTCTTTATAAAAAATGGGAGTACGAATGTGAAAGGAGTAGTACGGAGGTGTTGAAAGTATACTCCTATGGGAGTACTTTCGGCAGCACTGGTTGGGACAGATGTAGGTACCTAATACCTAGTATGAATCTTGAAAGTGGCAAGTGTTGTTTATGTTGCTTTATTCAACTTCACATTGTTTTACTGTGAAAAATGCCCATTAAAACAGTCATAATGATGGATAAGTATTTGCCAGCTGTATTAGTTTATAATACTGTCTTTAGGGCATTCTGCAAACTACTCGTTTGGCAGACAAATTTATTTTAATACCGAAACTGATTGAAAATCAGCTGTGGCTTTTTATAAACTGTATTGGCAGAAGTGATGCCTTTTGTTTCCTATAATATTTTCGATAAGTAGCTAGCTTTGCCAATACGATAGGAAACATTTCCTTTTCTAGCTGGACACCCACGGTAGTAGTGCTTTATGCAGCTAGCTTAGGTTAGGTTAGGTTAACGGGTTGGTAGAGCAGGGTAGACCCTACTATACCACACTTAGGTCCTTGTGGACCCATTGTGATGCCCTTTGTTGGGGGTTTATCGTTGGTGCTGTAGATGGTTAGCACATGTCTCTCCTTCATATATCTACCCGACGTTGTCCAGCCATCCTGATATCCTCAAGAACCTGTAAATATCAGAGAGTGTAATATCAGAAAGTTCTTCTAAGTCATGGAAGTAATAGCTTCCAAGTGTTCTCTTCCTCAAGTGACAGAGGCTCGGGCAGTGACAGAGGAAGTGAGGTGTGTCCTCATGAACCTCTTCGTCCCCGCAGCCTCTACATATATCGTCATCTTTGAGATTTAGTTTTATCGTGTGGTTTCTTAGAAAGTTATGACCTGTTAAAGCTCCTACCACCTTAGACAGAGATGACCTGTCAAACTGTAGAAGTTTGATGGTTCGGCCTCTGTCATATACTGGCCATAGCTTCCGAGATACTTCACAGGTAGTTAGTTCTTTCCACCTGTTATTGGTTTTCATACGAATCTTGTTCTCCACTCGTTCTCTGAGATTACAGAGTGGAGGCTTGATCGACTGTAATGCTCTATCATGATCCATTGCAGACCCTTTTCTCGCCAGTTCGTCAGCAATCTCATTGCCGGCTTTGTCACTGTGTCCAGGGACCCAGCAGAGATTGGTAGCGTGTTGCGAGCAGAGAACCTTGAGCTCTTCGCGACAGCTGTGAACTAGCTTGGATTTTATTTCAATAGCAGAAATTGCCTTTATAGCCGCCTCGCTGTCAATGAAAATGGTTATATCATTGCGTGGTATTGCCAAAAATGACACCCTTCGGGATGCTTCCACGATTGCCAGAACCTCTGCTTGGAAGACACTGCTGCTGTCAGGAAGCCTAATGGAGCAGTATATATTTAATTCCTCATAGAATATACCGGCACCGGTTCCACAGTCCATCTTTGATCCATCTGTGTAGATGGATATCGATTTCCCCTTAGTGGGTTCGTCTGAATTCCATTCATCTCTGCTCGGAAAAGAGTAGGAGAATGGTCTATCAAAGTTCAGATGGGGAGACATATAGTCAGAAATGACTACGTTCCCAACGTATTTACTTAGAATATGTGCGTGGCCAAATTTGCATGGGTTCCAGGTATTAGTTTGACTAATCCTTAAGGCACTTTTGCAGCAGATTCTTCCATGTAGAGGTCCAGAGGAGTCAAATTGAGGATTGCCTCCAATCCAGCTGTGGGTGTAGTTCTCATTGCGCTGGTTGTACCTATACATGCCAGTCTTTGTATCTTTGTCATTGCCTTGAGATTGGTTGCCTTGACCGCGGTTTGCCACAAGACTATGCTGCCATATGTGAGTATTGGCCGCATGATTGCCGTGTACATCCACAGGATTATTTTGGGGTTTGGTCCCCACCTCCTGCCGAAGATGCGGTTACATGCGTAGAAAGCATTAGCTGCTTTCTTCACTCTTTCATTGACGTTCGGCTTCCAATTAAGTTTCCTATCGAGGATCATACCTAGGTATTTTGCCCTATCTGTCACCTTTAGAGGTATTCCCTCAAGAGTCGGTGGTTCGAATTGTGGTATTATTATTTTGTTTGTAAAAAGGACAAACTCGGTTTTTTGAGGATTAACCCCGAGGCCGCATTGCTTTGTCCACGTACTGAGAGTTCTTAGTGAATTCCCTAACAGGTCGCTTATGGTTTGTAGGAATTTTCCTTGTACAAGCAAGACTACATCATCTGCGTATGCAGTTACCTTGACACCCATATTCTTAATTCTCATTAATAGCTCATTAATGACAAGTACCCAGAGTAGAGGGGAAACGACCCCTCCCTGCGGAGTGCCTCTGGCTGCAGTTACTCCAAGTTCTGTGTCACCTATTTTCGCGTTGATGTTCCTCTCGTTAAGTAAGTTTATAATCAGATTAGTGAGAGATTGGTCAACATTTGAATTCTGTAGTGCTCTCTTTACTGCGCACGTTTTAACATTATTGAAGGCACCTTCAATATCCAGGAACGCGGCCAGAGTATATTCTTTATCTTTTAATGACCTCTCTATAGTGCTGACAACCTCATGCAATGCGGTTTCCACACCTTTACCTTTAATATAAACATGTTGGGCGGAGGAGATCGCATTGTCATCTAGCCGGCAGCGTATAAAGACGTTCTTTAGTGCAGCTAGCTTAGACCGTAGACAGATTTTTGCATTTTATTTTTATTTTGAATTAAAAAGGACGTTTCTTGATTGTTTTAATGATCTTTCTGATCAGTGCTTTCCTAATCAAAATAAACTATTTCATTCTTTTCCCTACGTTTCTTTGGGTTTTTTTTTTTTCAACTTCCTCAGGGGGATGCCTTAGCCTGTATTTGAGATTCTACATCAGTCTATGTGTACTTCGGCGCAGTGGCTTAGTTGGTAGTGTGTTGGACCACTAAGGGAGGAAATCAGGTTCGATTCGAACTCCGCTAAAACCCAAATTCCAACTTAAGCTTTTTCCACTGCACCGCACCTCTCACGGGTTAAGTACGATATCCTTCTTTTCAAAATACTGCTTTTTAAAATTCAGATTTTTTTTTAACCTGTTTCTTATAAGTCCGTTTTTTTATTCCCGCTGTTTTTAATAATATAGATTTTGCAATTGAAACTAGATGTTTTATTTTAAAAAATGGCCGAAAAGCAGGATTTTCAGAGGCAGTATTTAAAAAAAAAAAAACGGGATTTTAGAAGACGGTGCAGAAGCCAGCAACTGCAGTTGCAAAGCGGGCCATACGTTTCTGTATGAGGGAGACTTCAACCAGGTCCTACTGACTCTGCAAGATCTTCGAAAAAAATCGGGAAAAACGAAGGACATCTCACTTTTGACATGTACCCTAAGCATTAAACTGAAGTCGAAATTCAGCGGAAGGATATCTTGCTTTACCATCAAACACTAAATCAATTGCCCTAATTAAGCTCTAAGCGAAAAGGTTTTATAGAGATCAGATGAGCCCAAAAAGTCCGGCAGAGTTAACTCTATAGCCAGAATAGCAGCCGCCTATATGTAGTCATCTTTGATACCGCCCTTACCTTGGACAGCTTTATTACTTGACAATCCTCGCTAGTTCACTAGTAAAAAAACTGACTCTCCATAAAGCAACAACTTCCTCTGTCAACCCAGTGCACATAAGGTGTGCAAAAACGTCCCACACACGCCCACTCTCCGGCCGCAATAAAGCAATTTCTGCCATGGCAATTTATAACGCAGAAGCAATCTGTCGGTTCAGTTCCTGCGGGCGATGCACAACAATACGCACTATCCGCATCACAGTGTAATTGCAGCGAGCCTTTGCTTCTTTTCTGCGTCGAAAAACACCGTCCATCAGTTGACAGCGTTAACCATCTCCGTCATTAAGCGACCACGTACAGCAACAGCGAATCGATGATCCTTATAATGACCATTGACAAAGTAGAAAATACAAATGTGATCACTTGCTTCAACTTGCTTCAAAAGAAACGTAAATCACTCGATATCAAATATAGAAAATGTAATGGCTACTCGGAAAACATTCCCAGCTCAGTACCGAAAACAAACTGCTTCTACACAAGCAAGTGCTAAAGCCGGTGTGGACTTATGTACGGTATACAAATTTGGGGTTGTACCAAGAAAACAAATGCCAATTGTAGGAATCTTGCGGCGTCCAGGAGAGTGAAAATATAAAAACGTCTTTGCCTCGTATACGCTCTTTTACGAATCACCCTCGGGTCTTGATTTGACAGCTAAGTTGGTTGCGGTCAGGAATCGAGACTCGAGGGTGGGATCGTTCGGCGCTATTTATTTCATTGGGTGTATACAATACTTATGTTAGTTAATGGGGTCCTTACACCAATATTCTACAAACTTTGCAAAATAAAGTGCTTAGAGAAATTATACAAGCAATTTTACAACAGATATCGAAACGACGATATCCACAGGGATCTCAGAATTCCAACAATTGAAGCTGAAACTAGAAGCTTCGCGAGAAAGCATAGAAACCGACTGATCGGACATGTCCAAAAAACAGTCCGACAAATTTTGGGCGAGAGCAGTTTATTGCGCCGGCTACAAAAAACGAAACCGTTCGACTTGGCAAGATAAGATTAACCGCGTCTAAATTGCGGAACATGCAGGATCTTTCATTGGAAAGTAGCCTGTCAAAAGTTTTTTATTTCGTTATAGAAAAATTGCTTGATAAGTAGTTATATCTTAGTTGCAGTATCTAACAATCTTTCGTAGGGTTGTGTTTTTATTCAGTAAAAATCTGACACTACTATGAGCACGCGCTTGCTATTCTCATAGTGTCTTTGGAAGATTTTCACCTACCCTCGGTAAAAAAAAAAACTTGCTTCAACTAAAATGAAAGAATCTTCATGAAAATTAACAACAAATGATTGCCCTTAAAAAGAACCAAACTTTGACTACGCTTTTTGATGTGAAACATCTATTGTGAGTGTTGTTTTGACCAAACACCATTTACATGGATAATTTCGTTCGATTTCAAGTCCAATTTTTTTCAAAGTCGTGATTTCCTTACAGACCTCTTTACAGTCGAAGTCGATTTGGATCGGCGTTCCTTAAGCGAGCCACCTTCGGCTTACTTACCCATCTTTAGGTACCGGGATACATTACTTAATAAAAAATTAATAGTTGGCTCAGCTGGTCCGTTAGGGGTCCTATGCATAGTATCTCACAACCATTCGTTCATTGGGACGAATGGCAGGGATTCACAATTTTATTCCGAGTCTGGCTAATTAAGAAGCTCTTTCATGACAGTTCTACTCTCGGATGTTTGATTTTGGTTTTCTTTTCGGGAATCGAACCTGGAAGCGGGCACCCCCCGCTTATTAGCCCAACACACTAACCACCAAGCTGATTATTAAATTTATCCAAAAATGAAACCATAAAGCAGTAGATAATATTCGCAACTAAAACGAGGCATATCCTTTTGCTGTATATACCTCATCAATTCATATCTTTCGTGATCCCGTCATGCATAATGGAAATCCACACGTATTCCTCCGAAAGCACACGCAAAGATCAACGTGGGGGGGGGGGGAAGAAAAATCTATCCACCATTCTGAAGCAGTTGCGTGTTGAACCAGAAGCGAATCATTACTTTTCCCTAGAAAAACAATCAACCTGCGGCGGATTTTGGTTGTTTCAATCAATTAATACAGCCAACGGGATTTCTGGGAATTTTCATAACCCAAATTATCTCCTAATTGCAATTTACAAAGTTTTGTTTATTTTCCGTTTCTTAGATCCACAAGAGTTCTGCTACTCAAACTATGGTTGTGATTTTGTAGGAAATTTAATGAAAATATTCCCCATAGGCATGTTTTGTTAATATCATGCTCATGCAAGTCGTGATGAATTTCTATGGGGATTTTTGGGGGGAGTGATATTTGTTAAGATTTTGAAATACCTTTGATGGCGGCATTCACTGAAAATAAAACCCTAGTGTATTTGATAAAAATGAGGCTTGATTCAACAATTTTTTTTTTGTCAATATACGTCGAATAAAATGTTTCTATCCGATTTACAAAATTTTAGTAAGTTTTATCTTCTCTTAAGACTTTGAATTAAACTCTTTTGATAACAAAAAAAATTGCTGTGTTAACAAAAATCGTTTCTTGTGCGTATGAAAATATTTTGTTGAATTACCTAATCGAAATGTTGTTAATTTTACAAAGAAATTTATCAATTTGGTCTTTGTCTGTCAAATTGACAAATAAATTGTTAATAATATCGAAGTAGTTTGGTAAATCAACAGCAAATATTGTTGATTTTACAGAAATAATTTGTCAGTACTGCCGTAGTACGGTTGCCAACGCGGTACATTTGGGACAAAGTATTTGTCTTTCCCAATGTTTCTTTGCCCTTTGTCCTTCCCGACGATTTCTCAGTCTGAAAGTTAATTAAATTCAACAAATAACTAAAAAAATAGGGTAATGTACACAAATAACCTTGGTTATGGAAAACATATTTTTTTAGGTTATTTTAAGGTAGTACGTTTTGAGGTGTACTAAAATACGAGTTGGGTGAGCAATTTGTAAAATTTTTAAAATTTGTTATTTCAGTTGGAAAATTAAATCTTTGTCCCAATGTTGATTTCTCCGTCCCACTCTTTCGGTATATTTGTCCGAAGTTATGTTTCAAGTTGGCAAGCCTGTGCCTGTGTGTGATTGTTGGTAACATAGCAACATTTTCTCAGCTCCAGTATTTTTATTTGATGATTCAACAACAGAATTGTTGAGCGAATAGAAATAATCTATCAATTCTGTTCTGTTGAATTAAACTCTTATGTCGATATGATTAACACTCACTTGGAGCTGTGCTTCAAGTTAGTTTTGAAGATACGAAATAAGTATTTATCTTAATAAAGAAATTATATCCATAGTATTACCTAAAAAATGATACGCAAAGCAAATAAGTTTAATAATTAGATTTATTAAAATAAGTAACCATAAAATTTAAATGAATTATTATATATATTACAAAATATGGGTTCCTGCTTCCTTGTCAATACTCCTTCCATCAAAACAAAACACGTCGGCAAATCAACCATCAATAGATGAAAAAGTGAAAAAAATGCGTTTGATGATGAAAGGCTGAGTTCACTTATCCATTTATTTATTTTAAAATGTTTGTTTAATTCACTTTCACCGTTTACTTTATGCGCACCAACAAACTTTCTGCTTCACGTGTGAAATATAAATGACGCCATCATTGCCATTGATTCAACACGTGTGTTATCAATTCAACAAAATTTCTGTCATATCCACAAACATTTTTTTCATTTCGACAACATTTTTGAAATATTGATAATCTGTATTTTGTTTGGCTAACAAACCTTTTGCATGGGTTCTGTCAATTTTACAAATATATGCGAAACTGATTTTTGGTTCTGTTTTTATGGATACCATGACAAAAGCGTTGTTAATTCAACAATAAAATTGTTCAATTCAAACAATATCGATTTATTAAACTGAAAATTGTTTTTTATTAATCTGACAAAGTAGTTTTTCAGTAAATGTCTTATCCGTTTGACAAAATATCGTTCAAATTGATAAAATTTAAGTTGTGTATTTTTATTTTTTTTTTCAGTTCAACAAAATTTTGTTTGTTTGAATTTTACAACAGAATTTCGTCAATATTAGGTGTCTGGTTTTTTATTTTCAGTGTTGGGAGTGAGTGACAAGAATATTTACTAGTAGCTGCGCAGGGGTTTTTCTTCCGGAAAATAGAACAGGACACGTTTGCACCTACCTACCCTCACATGACGGACAAAGCTAAAGCATGTGGTATACCGTATACCGCATACTTACATCTTGACGAACATCCAAAGTTCAGCAACTAGGAGTCCTTCAAACCTGCTAAGCATCAAAATCTTGTAAACGATGTCATAGCCGTATCTGATTATTTTTCGTAAGCTTATTAACAGTCCACATAATAATATACGAGCGACAAAGAAATGACTACATTAGTGCCAAATCAGATAGGAACAGTCTAATTTCCGTAACTCTCGATGATAACAATGAGTGGTTCTAAGCTCAAACTGTTTAAGGAGACCCGCCTTCTGCTACCCACTTAACACGCCTTTACTGGGCAGAATACTATTGTGTCGATGCGAGAAACTGACAACACAAAGAAAACAACAAAATAATCACAAACTTTGTAGAATGAAAGCAACTTGTGGAAAACATTCAATGTCCTTTTAAACTTTTCGATAAGAGCCTTCTTACTCACGCTCCCATATCGCATTCCCAGAAATACTACAGCGAAACTCCTTTGTTATTGCTAAAGTAGGAGGTTCGGTGTATGAGAGTTTTTCCACCGACAGAACGCACTTCGAAGGAGTCACAGACAACATTTTAAATGGCTGCGGCTTAAATCACGTCTAGATAAAGATAAATAATACCTACTTGAAATTATACAAGTCACAGTGAACCAAACTCGTTGTAGTATTCACGAACCACCAATGGTCCTTAAATGCAAATACGTGAAAATTGAAAACGGGAAGCCACAATATAAATGTATAGAAAAGTCGCTCGATCATAATAAGTAACCACTTTATCACCTGCAAACGGTTTAAAATGTTTAAACTTCGCCCTTCTGATGGACTCTAATCGGCTTACTTCAAGATCTCTCTGCTCCGCATCTTTTTATTCTCTTCCCTCAAAAATGTTTTCTATATTCCTGCGCTAAGGATCCAATTTATTACCGACCACGACCATCCACCGACAGGACACACGCCGAGAAGAGAAAAAACGCCTAAAAAAACACACTTTTCGTCGGGCAAATTAACTAACAAAAATCTCCCATCGACAAAAGAAATCACCAGTTCATTAGGTTTTTGGAAAACTCTTATCAAATGCTTCTGCAGAAGGGCCGAGCCAAGAGAGACGAACAAAAATACGACCTAAATGCGATAAGAAGTCCGTCCAACCAGGGAGCAGTGTCGAAATGTTCGCCAGAAAAAAATATGTTATAGCCTGGTGGTGTGTCCATGGTAACGCTATGGATGCTCTCAAATCACACCACGGATAGTACCACTACTATGCCATAAACCGCAATAGAATTGCTTCCGAGGAAAATTAATGGTGCGGAAGGTTTCTCAAACTAACATTTTCTTATTTTCAGTTTACGGATATCTTTGGCGCAGTTGGTGGTGGTTGGTTTTATTGGACTTTAGGGAACAGATGCCACCTTAAATGGCCCGATGTTTGGCGGATGGAGCGTGTGCTGAGCTCCTATATGAATTGTATAAAGTTTTTCGTTTGGTTAGTTGAATCCTGCGGAAAAGTGGCGATAAGAGTATTGATGTCTGCTATGCCATATCGAGTGGTATACTTGGGGAAGTGAGTCAAGGACATTGCTAAAAGCTATGCCTCACCTTTGAGGTTTATTATTCGGTATTTTGATTTGCTACCTTACCTGTACAAGGTGTTCCGGTTTGGGATATAATTTTTTAGGAGCTGATTTCAAACCCCCCTTGAGTTTAAAAGGGTGACTCAGAGGACCGGAACTGAAACATTTAAATGTTGCTAACAGATGTAAGGAGACTAAAACATTCCGAGACTTAGTAATGTGCAAGGTATTTTAAATTTTGATTTGATAAAACTTTCATAGTTATTTAAAGCCATCAATCAGCTTTCTACGTCCTTAAGAAGCTGAGCTACAACCTAAAATCTAACATGGTGGTTGGGTGGCGCACATCCCACAAGCACGTTCACATGAAAAAAAAAAATGCGTGGTATTTTTTCCAAATTAAGTGAAACGAAAGAGAAGTATGCGACGTGAATGTGTATGTAATCAACAGCGACAATGTGTTTCTGAGGAAATGCGTAGATGGCTGATGACGTGCGCTGATGGACGTATGGTGGTGAATATAGAAATTGATTTCAAGGTTTTTGTTTTAATGGTTGTTATAATACCTACGTTGATACCTACAGTAAGGAAGTGGAACTTTGGTACTTACGCTGTTGAATTTAATTTTCTTACATTAGTGTTTTGGGTAAATAGATTTGTTTGATATATTGTTTCACATTGACAATGTTCACCGCTTTGTTTTAGCTAGACTGTTGATTTTAAACAATTATGGCGGTGAGAAAACGGTCAAATCTTGTTTATTGGAAATTAAACAGTGTCACGCCGCGTACGAAGTTGCGGGCACAGCTAGTGGAAAATAAAATCATTCAACTGGATGGCGTGACATCGAATGGTTGCAAGAATCCGAGTGGTCCAATTTGTAGTGACTCTGGTGTATATATTCGGCTAAATTTGAGTAATGGGATTGGTTATGTTTGGGATCGGTCGATTGCGGCTTATTGGCAACTTTCAGCATTTTCATTTCCAATTGCAATTGCATTTCCAAGAAAAAAACGATACCCTATAAGAACGGTCAGAAATAAAGGAAATATACATAAATTTAATCTTTTTTACAGGCTATGAAATACATACAAGTCTTCTCTTAATTCCTGCTTAAATTGAACTGACTCGTATGTCACGCGACTTACTGTCTAACAGGTCGTATGTCAAAAAGTCTTGAAAATGTATATAAAAAGTATCTATGATTACCTATATACAATACTTGTTCATACAGTAAAACCCGGAATAGTTCCTCACCTTAAATGCCCCATTTTGATTTCATAAAAGTATACAAAATAAAAGGCAACTAAGCGGGAAAGGTAGTTAAGCGAAAGGTAGGTACTTATAAGATGAGATTTATATGGAAAAATCCTCAGAATTTTGGTTCTCAAAACAAAAAGGTACTTATGCCGGTTAGGCACTTAAGCGAGAGGCACTTATCCGGGTTTTACTGTATATAGAAGACGTTACATTTGATAACATACAAACTGAAAGTGTTGCCGCTGATTTCTTAGAACTCTCAAATCGTTCATGCAGAATGTCCATTGTGGCGTCTGCTGTGCGGTATATAGCTCCATCCTACTGGAACCACATGTCTTCTACTATATCGTTCAATAGGGGCCAAAACAATTCGGTTCGCACCTTTCTGTTTCCACCAAAAAATTCATACCAAATAGGGACTTTTTGTGGATGCATTATGGAACCTGGTAATCCGCGTGTTGAAGTGTCCCTTATTTGGAAGTTTTGATTGTAAGTATAGCCATAAATTCAGAAATGTGCCTCATCGCTAAAGATGATTTTTCATCCAAAACTTAATTCCTCCATCAAACGCTTTGATGCCCAATCTGCAAAAAAAAGGTATTGTCTGTGATTATTAACTTTGAGTTCTTGAGTCAGGTGTTGAGGTCTGCGAAAGGTCAACTTCTTGTGTTCGGAGAAGGATTAAATGCCTCGGTCACTCCTGTACTGTACAGATGGGGGAAATTTTATTGGCCAATCCAAAATTGGCCAAAATTTTATTTAGCGGAAGGGCGATTGTTAACCGAACTGGTTGGATTGAATTTGGTTACCAAACGTTGGAGAGCCAACTTTGCAGGGCCGCCCTGTGTACCGTAAAATGGGCACAACGTTTGCACTGAAAAAAAAAAAAAAAAAAAAAAACACTCATTTGGATAGTAACGTTTTATCATTTGGACGTGCTGCTCAGTCGTGTAACTTGCCATGGTGATGATTTGACATCATTGACTAGATTAGACAGACGCCACCAGACCAAACCATCATGGCCGTCACAGACTGCCATCATCGACTCATCCCAATTGAAAACCCCTTTATCATCTGACCTGAAGTTATGCATTTTGAATGGGTCCATTGAGATTTGTGATAAAAAACGCTGATATTTCTTTTGATTGTTTGCAATTTGTTTTTTACTTTGGTCTGTCAGTGATACCAACTTGTCAACCAATCGGAATACCAAGAGTAGTCGTCGAACGCACCTAAAGATCTCGATTTAGTCCAATGAAGATTCCGTTTGGTCGCCATGAAGTAATGCTCCAGTGAAAAAGGATAAAAAAAAAACGAAAAAAAACACCAAAAAGTGGAGCACTACACTGCAAGTCATAAGATTAGAAGCAGACATTTTTGAGTAGTAAAATCGATATTTCTCCCGTTACATGATGGATTAGAAAACACAACTAGAGTATGTATTTCAGAATCCAAAATAACCCCATTTCATTTATGCAATATTGCCCCAACTAAATGCAGAATGGGCCCAAATCGTTAGCATAACAAATGAGAATTTGAGAAAATTCGCGAGAATTTTTAACTTTTATTCTCTCGAGCGAATTCACGATGTTGACCCTTCCAGATTGCAATTCATTTTTTATTTCAAATGTCACAATTACAAGTTACCAACTGATGACATTTTGATATTTGCTTTAATGTTGAGATTACAGCATCTCCTCCGACCCCAGTTACAACGTTTCCGGCTTCTAGAATTCAGTCTCCACTTCGAAACCGCACCCTCTTCTGTCTGAGACGTTCGGTCATTCTAAGTTCTGACCTCAATAGGGGGCACTGCTTCGACTGGGTAACCGGTGGCCCGGTCTTGCTCTTGTTCATCTTCGGACTGCTCTACCAGTTCCCTTAGCTCTTGGTTTTGTTCATCTTTGTCAGCACCAGCCTCCTCAACGTTTTGGTTGAAAGATGATGAAAATTCGTTATTACATTATACCTTCCACTGGTTCCGGTTCGACACTTAGCTCAGCTCAACTGGGACAGCTGTGAAAGTTGCATCTGTTCCTCTTAATAGCCGGAGTTGGTTCTGATGAGGTCTTAGGTATACCCTGCCTCAGATTGGATACCATAAATGTTATGCTACCCAAAATTTGTATGATGATTCCCTTGGACCATTTCTGGGATTTCTTGTACTGGCGCCCTAATACCATTTGAGTAATTTTATATTTGGGTTGTTGTCTTTAAAACATCATTTTATTTTCTGGCCTAAGGCAAGACAGTAAGTTCCTGTGTTGGCGTCCATGCAAGGACTCTGCAGGAGTCCTTTGAGGTCTCGTAATCGGAGTTGACCTGTTGCTAGGAATACGTCTAGAAATACGTCGACTGCTGCTTCCGAGACCCTTCTATCCACAATAATTTTCTTGAACGACTTTTTTAAGGTTCTCACAAACATTTCTGCTTGGCCGTTAGATGCTGGGGTGAAATGGTGCTGTTCTCCAACGTTGAATGGAGTGATAGGAAAAAACTTTCTTATGTTAATAACAACGATATTTATAAATGTATTAACAATTTTAAGTAAGGTACATCGACGATTATCGATTACTAAAAAAGTTCCTCTCCATCAAATCATGGTCATGAGTTGCTATGGAATTTCTGCAATCGGCCAGGCGTCCTCTACTTAGATAAGGTATAGTTGGATCAAGTCCGAAATCTCTTCTCTACTCGTATTTCCCTTTGTGTTTTATAATCCATTCTAAAGTTATGGAGGGTTCCCATTTAAGCATCCTGCACCCGTAACCCTTTTATTCGACAAGAGTGGGACACTGAAAATTAATAAATGAATCATCATTCCCTTATACATCATGAGATTTATTTCAGTGGTTGCCACTTGCATTCTGAGACTCAATATATTGTATTCCTCCTGTGGCTGCAGTAGCTCAGTGATTTTTTGTGCTGGCTGTGACAATCTGGGCTTCTGTCAGGGCATAGAATTATCTCAGGTCAGTTTCACTTTGCTGTATGGTAATGTGCCCAATCAGATGGCCAACTTACATGCACTATAAATCGCAAGCTGATGTCTCAAAAACAGGCAAATAAGGACGTGCTTTCACCATCGAAATGAATGCCTTCCGGTGTGCAAAATATTAAACGTTCCATTGTCTGGCTGCACCTATTGAAACCTCTCAAAGATGATAATGCTCTCAGACAATACCAAATAATTTCACCCCTTCGGAGAATGCAACATAGAACTATAGACAAATGAACATCTCCTCTTCAAATTGCATAACATCTACTTTTGACTTCTGCAAGTGTCAGAGCTGCAATAATGGCATTCAACTGTCCCAAAGCAGTCAATTACATCCATCCGCAACAGTTTCTCCTTGAAATATAAGCTATATCACTGTCGCACACACTCTCGCTCTGGCATAAGGACCGACAACTAGTTATTGTTTTCATAACTTCATTAGTTCACTGTAATTGACGAACGAGCTTACTACCCCGCACATACTCCGGGAACCTTTGTTATCATTCTGTATGAGCATGTAGCATGTAGCATGTAGCACCCCTGGGCATTTGTTATATATATGTATGTCATCGGATGGTCTGCATCTGAATTTGTTGCAAATACCAACATAAAAGTTGGAAATGAATTGAAAACACCATCCGAAAGTAAATCAAAACACGCACACACTCGGAGGCTCAGACTCCTCTACGGAGGAATATGGAAAAGTTAATTAAGCACTCGGTTTATCTTGTAAACAATGTCAAAGCCTTTTGTTATTCTATAATCTAATTGTCAAATGTGAGTTCGTGTATCCGTTTGGTGGCTGCAATCATTTTCGTGTTGATTGCATGCGGTGCTGTCAGGCGCACCGGGGAAGCCTGGTGTCATCGTACAACCGGATGGAACATAGAAGTGTAATTAAATTCTCGGTTCATGCTAAAACTGGCTTGATGGAGTTGATTGCAATCAACAATACTCTCACAGACGTTGTCCGTTTTGCCCCAAAAGCTAACAACGAACGAAATTGGCAGGAAATCATGAATTTCTTGTAATGTCATTACATCGAGCTTGCGTGCTATGGTCTTACGAAATTCGTAAAATTTGGGTGCATGTAACTATAGCCAAAGCACATTGAGTCTTGGATCGAGACGGCCCAGCGAAGTGTGTTCGTTTGTAGCTATGTACCTTCAAGTGACTGGGGAGCTGGGGAATCTGATGGCAGATGAGTGTATGGGATGTTTTGGTTGAACCCTTCATAACAGTCGATCTACCGCTGGTCCTTACCCTAGTCTAATTCTTTCCTATTTCCTGAGAAAATACCCAAACTCATTCATGACTTTCTCGGAGTTAGTATATAAATCGAACTAAAGTGCGACACCTCAACTTTGACCCCAAGTTAAATCATCATGATAACAGAATGGCAGAGCTTTATACAACTTGCCTGACCAATCCCTCTTTACCTAGGGTCTTGAAAGTATTTCTGGCCATTCTTCTGGCAGGCAATCTCCAAGTTCTGCACCTCTCCAAGTATCGATTTTAAGAAGCCGAGTCACCCAAGTGATCCCATAGTTTAGGACCTTCTCCGGGCATTTTAAGTCATGTTGTCCTTTCCTCACTATAACAGCTGCTATTCCGAGCCTCCTTTTGTATATTGTAAACACATCCTGAATGATGTTAAGAACGTCCATCCAATGGAGATTTCAAATTGCAAATGCTTTAGCTATCTCATCGTACCTACTCTAATACCTTTGGGAGGTATTCGTTTGACCAGCTTTGGTTCCGGCTTTGGCAGGTTATATACCTCATCGTTGAGGAGTTACGATTTGTAAATAACCAGAAAGTGTTAAGTTGAAAGTTGATAAGATGGTGAATCTGAGTGAAATAAGATGGTGTAATAAAGAAGGTCTTTCTGTTTATCCAAAGAAGACAACCATAGTCCCCTTTACCAGACGGAGGAAACTTGATCTCCTGATTCGCCCTACCTTCTTTGGCGAAACCATTGAATTCTCTCGAGAAGCCAAATATCTGGGAATTATCCTTGACAGTAAACTATCATGGAACCAGCAGTTTGAACGTACCGTAAACAGAGCCACCAGATCTCTATGGATCTGTCGTCGAGTCTGCGGTAAAAACTGGGGTTTTAGGCCTCGGATGATATACTGACTCTATTCGCTCGTCGTAAGACTAGCGGTTACCTATGCCGCCGTGGTCTGGTGGACGAAGACTAACGAAGTCACCACAGTTAAAAAGCTAGAACGAGTACAACGTATAGCCGGAAACTGTATGACGGGCTGCTTACGCTCCACACCGGCTATGGCACTCAATGTCATCCTTGGTCTAACACCTCTTCAAACACATATTCAAACGGAAGCCAGACTGGGTGCTCACCGAACGTTCCATTCGAACAACTTTGACCCCTATACCTATCAAGGAGGTCATCTGTCCTTACTCGGCACCATTGAGCCTTCAAGCTCATTCAGCATGCCTCTTGATGACATGCTACCGAAATATGTATTCCATAAAAACTTCTCCATAATTATCCCCCCTAGGGAAGAGTGGGAGAAATATAAACCTAATCCATCTCGACTTGACATCATCTGGTACACAGACGGTTCTAAGATGGAATCAGGGACTGGCTCTGGAATACACGGTGAGTTGAACTTGTCAGTCAGCCTTGGGAAAAACTTATCCATATTCCAGGCTGAAGTTCTTGCAATCAACCATTGCGCTATAATAAATCTTAGTTCTAACACACGTGGAAAAACCGTATTTATATTCTTAGATAGCCAAGCAGCTCTCAAAGCTCTTGACTCATCTGTCATCAAATCCAAACCTGTCTTAGAAACATTCTCAAACGTCTATGAACTTTCTAAGAAAAACCTAGTCATCCTCCACTGGATTCCAGCCCATAGAGGATTTGATGGCAACGAATCGGCTGACTCACTGGCTAAAGTCGGAGCAACCACTCCACTCATCGGACCTGAACCCTTCTGCGGAGTTAGCAAAAACCATTTCAGGAACTACATCAAGTACCAATCTCGTATAGAGTCTAACGAGATCTGGCAAAACACAGCTGGGCAGAATTGCACCAGAACATTTTTCCCCAAATACTCCTCCAGAAAATCGCTCTTCTTGTTTAACCTGGATAAAAACAACCTAAGAATACTAACAGGAATAATCAGTGGCCACCGAGAGTGACGAATCCTCTCTTCATATAATCACAGAATGCCCGGCCTTTTGTCGTCTCAGGAAAAACATCCTTGGTGATGAAATCATTGATTCAGCATCTCTTGCTAATATACACCCAGAGAAGATCCTGGTCTTCCTGACGGTCTCTGGAGTGAAAACATGGCTCTAAGAACTTACCAGGGAAGGCAAAATAGGCTCCTCTAAGAATCCGCAGTGCCAGAGCTCATTTAAAGCTCTCCCGCCTTACAATCTTATCTTATCTCTTAGTTGAGAGTTTAGTTTTCTACACGCAAGCATCACAGCCCATCCATCAACCATCGATCAGCAATATCAGCTTAAGACTTGGACGGCATTCATTAATGGAATGAATGTCCAACAACCTCTGTCCGTATAAGTACATTGTAGCATAGTGGAATATCGGTTG